>OMNZ01025243.1:0-37229 GCA_900303255.1 Lesueurigobius sanzi | reverse complement strand
CTGCTTTAGTCCAGTTTACTTCTTGGTTTAGTCCTGGTTTAATCCAGATTCAGTCTGTGATATTGTCTGATTTTATAGCTGGTTTAGCCCTAGTTTTGACCTGGTTTAATCCTGACAGTAGAAACAGTGAGTGGAGAAAAGTATAGCGCTGTGTTAAACATAAAATCCACTGAATCACGATATGACGATGTTCCCAAAAAAGCAGATCGTCATGGAGATCAGATCACGATTCGATTTTTATCATCATATCGCCCAGCCCTACCACATTTTGAGAATCACTGTTCTAGATTTTTGTTACTATATTAAAAATTAAAAATAAGAACACATATACAGCACACTTCCTCAATAACTTTACAGAAGTGAAACTGTTATTTTTGTAACTTCATAAACACCTTATTCGCAAACGACAGGAAACACTTCTTTTGGATTCCTGCCCTTTTTAGTCTTTCTACTCCTCCTACTCCCCCTCTATGTGCCTGGGTTCTGTGTTGCAGACTTCAGCAAAGCCTCACTGTAATTAAGGCCACTAGCCGCTGAGTTGCAGATTCTTTGCTGTGGAAATGGGACTTTTTTCCCTCTCGCCCCATTCTTTGTCTTTTTACAGTGTTAAGAGCTGAATATTTGTTGTCTTACAGGGGTGTGGGTCGACACCGAACAAGCTGCAGGTGTTCAAGTATTTAAAAAAAAGTGCAAAAGTCTGAGGGTGTGCTTGAATTGAAATAAAGCTGTAATGTTGGCAGTATTATGTGAACAATTTACTTACTGTAACTCTGCAATTCGCCACTTACTTTTAACTACAAAGTGGCCCCGTCATTTAAAAAATATATGAAAGAATAAACCCAGCTGTCAGCATCTTTGTAAGCCTACTTTTCCTTTTAACGACATCACCTTTGGTTTCGAGAACAAATAAAAACTTGATTCCTGTGCAATTCATTGTACTGTGCAGTACCTCTGTAGGTGTGTAGACACTATACTGCCTCACTTAGCATCCCCAAACTAATAAATACCAGCTAATTATCCATTAGTAAGTAAGTAAGTACATTTTATTTATATAGCACCTTTCACAGACAAAAGCCACAAAGTGCTTTACAACATGACTTAAAGTTACAAACTTTAGCTGAACAACTCACCCATGTTATTGTGCATCCTATTAAGGTTAAGGTGAACTTTATTGTCCCCGTAGGGAAATTTGTCCTCTGCATTTGACCCATCCTTCGATGCTGCTTGGGCGACCTGTAAGGAGCAGTGGACTGCAGTGTAGACTAATGGTCAGAATCACCTAGTTGGAGGATTAACCTATTGTACATGTTTTGGGGTCAAGGGGGAAACCGGAGCCCCCAGAGGAATCCAGACAGACACGGAAAGGCCCGCCCAGTCCGGGAATCAAACCAAGGACCTTCTTGCTGTGAGCCAAATTGCTGTACAATTACATTAGTGTATTTCCTGTCAATACCAAAGACCTCTTGGGGGGGCTGTGGTGGAGGCACAGCTGGGGGGGTCACAAAATGGCTTGATTTATTTGACATGTGATGATACACTGCCATGAAAGTCACCGTCTTGATCTGGGGCGGCTGTAATTGGTCAGGTCTGGGTTCAGCAACATTAAGTGGCTAAAAATTTAGATCAGGTTTTTATTGAATTATTGAATTAGATTTTACTGAATGACCAGGTATATGACCAATAGATTTTTTTCCCCTGATGACACAGGCCACATCCACTTTCTGGTCTCCAGTCTATATGCCTTTCAAGGGAGAAACATACAAACTCCACACCAAGGCCCGCACTATCCAGGAATCAATCCCAGGACCTTTTTGCTGTGAGGCAATAGTGCTAACCACTCCACGGCACGGTGAATGATCACGCTCAAATTATGAAAGAGTAGGAAAGAGCATGAGACATCACACACATGAATTGGCCATCACAGAGACTAAACTTTAACCCCATTGAGAAGCTTTGGGATGTGCTGGAGAAGGCTTTCCACACTGAGTCGACTCTCCCATTATCAATACAAGATTGTGAAACATTAATGCAACACTGAACGCAAATACAAAAATCTTGTGACATTGTAGATTTTTTTTGGCCACGCAGTGTATTTTACCTCCTGGAGAATGTGCTACCACTGTTCACTAGAGCATCCAAGAGCTAGCACCTGCCCCATCCAGTGTTGGTGGATCTTTTTGATGATGCTGACTGGCACTCTGTGGTCATTTGAGATATGCAGCCCCAGTCGACACTATATCCACAGCTGCCCCTCCAACATTGTAGAGGGGAGTTGGCCTTCATAACCATCTGATACCAGCTTCTCCACCCGCTATATTTCTCACATCAGGAATATCTTTCTATCTTCTGACTCCTCCCGTTCTTTCTTCCCCTCCTACTTCTCCGCTGCGCCTTGTGTTGTTTTGGTTTGGAGGAAATGAGATCCAGATGTTGGTATTGTGCAGGAGTCAGCAGTGGGTACAGAAGAAGCCTGGTTAAAATGGAGATGGCTTTTTGAGTTAGGTGAGGTCAGCACAGAACCTTTGAGGAGTAGTTTTATACCCACGCACTAACTACACTTTACCAGGGAGGGGGTGATTCCTGGCAGAGGTGGCCCTGTGTGTGGGGGGGCGATGGGCAGCATCCTGGCACAGAGTCCGGTGGGGGTTTGTGGAGAGTCTGATTCAGCAAGTCGTTTCAAAAGGCCGCTTCCTGACCTAAACACGCCCCAGCCTTTCCTTCTGAACACACATGGCGCTCACATGTTTGGCTCTGTAAAACAGCATAAATTTACATGGGAAAGTGAACTTCTAAACTAGGTCTCAGATTGAAATATTGCTTTCAAATTGTTTATTTGGATATAATTCTCAATTGAAAGAACACCAATTTTATTTGGGCGTTGATCCTATCTCACAATGGTAAAATAAAAAATGAAGCATACACCGCAAAATCATAATTTTACTATTTTCATGGCCTGAGCTAACTAATATCTTTCTCTATGTGTTTAGCAATGCTCAAAGGCCCTGTACCTGATTTTTTCACTTCTGTTTGTTTGAACTTTTTTCAAACTATTCTAACACATTTTTCAAAAAATCTAATTTTTCATAGGGGTGAGTTATTCAACTTCACTGCGCAAAGGAGAGCGTTACTGCCATGGTAATGCCAACAACCTACCTCCTAATTCACAACTGATAAACTTCATAATTAGATGAGGTCTTTTTTTCCACATTGTAGTCAAAACAAATATCACATACAGGGGCTTTAAAACATTGACTAAAATGGCAAATAGCTCTATTTTATTTAGATTAACATTAAATTTTCAACAAGCTTATGAAAAATTATAGATTCCCCTTGGCATGAAAGCAGACATCGATGCAACACTGAACAGCAATGACCATCCTCTTTATTCTGTAATTGCAACACTAAGACGTAAATAGACTCCAGGGCTCTTCTCTAATATTTGTTTTCGGCACCACAATGGCTACCTTTGCCTCGCACATGAAAGTTCCCATTTACTGTAGAAAATAAATGTTGCCATAATGTAGGTCACCCAAACAAAGTCTCAGGTTGAATTGCAAGCAGCTGTCCCGGCCACTTCCTGCCCGGCACTGGGGAAGGAGTGCTGAGCCAGTGGTTCCAGCCCGGCCCCGAGTTCAGCAAATGGCTGACAAGGAAAGAGGTGAGATGAGAAGAGAGTCTTCAGACCACCTTGAAAAACTTTATTATCTAGCAGTCTGACACTAAAATGTTTTAAAATGTATATTAAAAAAATAACATAAACATTTCCAATATTAACAATGTAGGAATAAACGGGTATGACTACTACTTACCGACTTGAAGGGCTCCCCATTATGCTTTATGTGCTTTTTAAGTGAAAAAAAACTTGACATTAGTGTACTGTATGGGTGCAGCAGGCACCTTCACATCCATACATTTACATACATTCCATCACAGTAGCCTCTATGGCGCGCCAGGATCAGTTGTTTTTAGGGTTTTGTACCAGAAACGTATCAGAAACCCTAAAACAATTGATCCTGGAGGATCATGAAGCATCATAGAGACCTCTGTGATGGAAAGAAAAGGCGCCATGTTGCACCCAAACAGCCACTGAGACACTAAGAGGTCAAATACGCACTTGACCTTTTCACACTATATCAAAGTTTTTTTTTTCACACAAGAAGTTACATAGAGCACCTTTAAAATATTACAGGGTTCCCATGTGTCCTGAAAAACCTGGAAGATTACATGCCTATTTTCTAGACATGGAAATGCATGGTGAATTAGAATTAGTCCTGGAAAATAATTAAACATAATAAATATTTATTTGACTGTACTTATAGGAGCCTATACTTATTAAGGAGCCTATAGGTGAAGTGCATCATTTTTGGGTTCTCCCACGGGCTCTCTTCTGATTGAAACAGTGGTTTATATCAGTGGTTCCCAACCTTTTCCCCTAGAAGCACCTCCTCTTCAAGCTGGATACAAGCGGGGCCCCCCAGTCCAAAACCTCAGGCCTCCTGAGTGCAGTAAAATGTAAAAGATGTGTCCAAATAGGATTTTTTTCCTCAGTCCTCTCTTAGTCATGTTGGTCATTTTTTTCTATTTAATTTACTCAAATTATTTCTCTTAAGGGCTCACCCTCTGACCAGACAAAGCTCTGCCCCCCCCCTGCAGTTCCAGGCGCCCCCCAGGTTGGGAACCACTGGTTTATATAATAATAAGTGCCACATGAAATAAAAGCTGCTCTAAAATGCTCCAGAACAGTGGTTCTCAACTGGTGTATCAGGACCCAAAAGTGGGTCGCGAACATTCCCCATTCCCTTATCGACTGATTAAGTACAAATACTTATAGATTAGCGGCGTCTTTAAAATATACAAGACTAATATACAAACCAGATTTAAACATAGGGTTTTATTTTGGTGATATATTAGTTACAAAGATTTGCTCAGAGGGGATCTTGGATGTTTTGTTTAGTTTTTGAATAAAAAAGTTCTATGGAGAAAAGTTAAATCAGCGCTTACAATCCTTATTGTATGGATCAGTTCATTTATTTGTTTCCAGGTGAAAGTGTATAAAGAGCAAACTGGCCCAAAATGTGAAAATTGGAAAAATTTAGTTTTGCCTGCAGTGTCTCCCCTTAATTTTACGATTTCTAATGAACCACCTGGATTTAATCATTCATTCGTTTTAAAGACTTAATAAAGTACAAAATTCTGTTTGTTTTGATATAGCAAGTTCAACCCTACTTCCTCTGTTGATGTTTTTCTAGAGTGACAGGCGGCTCCAAATGATTACTGCACCGAAGAGAGATTCGCTCAGACAAATGTGAAGTCCAGCTGACGGAGCGGGCCGCAGTGGGAGGAGAGCGGAGGAGCAGATGTGGCTGAGAAGATAAAAAATGTTGATTTGGTAAGTGGGAGTTTTGCGCGAGACAAAAAACACAATCTTGTGCATGTGGAAAAACATCAGGTGCAGGTGTTTGTGGTTGAAAAGTCATGGAAAAATGCCCACGGAGAGGTGTGTGGCCAGAGCAAACACGTCTCTGACTGGATCACTAAAACAGTGCCCCACAAGAAAGGGCTGCAGGGACTCAGGTGTCTGTACAGTTTGCTGTTTCAGTTGGTACAACCCCACTTTTAAGCTGTGGTGCAGAGTAACAATGTAGTACTAGTACAAGGACAAGTACAAATTATAGGTACGTTTACTTTACTTAAGTACATTTTGTGATGAATGCTTTTTACTTTTACTTCACTACATTTTAGAGCCTGTATCTGTACTTTCTACTCCACTACATTTGTTAAATTGGGTTAAAAGTAAAAGTATTTTATTTTCAAAGTGACCTCTCAACGATGAACTGGTGTAGTCCCAGTTTAGACTTGGTTTAGTGGTTTACTCATTTAGATCTTGTTTAGACCTGATTTAGTCCTGATTTAGACCTGGTTTAGACCTATTTTTGACCTGAGTTAGTAGTTTACTCGTTTAGACCTGGTTTGAGTCAAAGCGTGTAAGTTTTATAGCAAGATAAATGACACTGCTGACTTCAATATGCAATTGTACCAACCTACTGAGCATCGCAAAAGTTGAAAGAGAAGGGCTCCCTCTTCGAAAGCCTTTGAAACGTGCTGATATTGGCTACTTTGTTTTTTTAAGTCAATCAGTTTTTGTAACGCCCAATATCAGGAGTCGTCTCAGAGGTCGGTACAAACACAAAACAAGTCAATATCAACCATCAAACAAATGAAATGTCAGCCTGGGGTTTCCCACATCCTTAGACCCTCCCCCGTGGCGAGGAAAAACTCAAAACCACGTGGGACAAAACGGAGAAACCTCGAGGAGAACCACATTGGGGAAGGGATCCACTCCTATGGACGGATGGGCCAGATGGTTCCCAGGCCGACGAGTCTCGTAGCTGTGTCCAGTCAGAGCTGAGGCCACTGCCGCCAAGCCCCATGGCGTCACTACGGCAACGGCTGTTGTTCAATCCTATGGTCGCAGTCCACCGGATCTTCATTGTGTTGTTCAAGAATCACATTAGTTTGATCAAATATTTTGAAGCACGATTGTGTGACATTTCTCTTTTACATTTTAAACCAGTGGCTCCCAAAGCGGGGGCTGGGACCCTCCAGGAGTTCACGTGGCAGTGAGTGGGGGTCCAGAGATGATTTCAAGACACAAAATAGAGTGATATTCAATTCAATCATTTTTATTGTCAATTCTACTTCATTTAAAGCATGTGCAGAGAATCAACATTTTGTGTCTATCACAACAGTGATAAATAAAAAGACAATAGTAACGCATACAGTATGAGCACAATAGGCGTTAGCAGAGAGAGAGAAGGGGAGAGTTCAGCTTCCTACAGCCTGGTGGATGAAGCTGTCCGTCTCTCAGTTGGACCTGTCACTGATGGAGACTCCTTAGTCTTCTCCCTGAGGCAGGACTGATGCTGCGAGATGGTGTGATATCTGCTCAGCCTGAGGACAGCTAGTCAAATGGGCCCCGTCCAGATCATTTTTGTTGAACCAAAAGCACAAAACAGTGTTACACAGTCCACAGAGAAGAGTGTAGTTCAGCTTGATCACAAGAGCGAACGATGGTCTCTTCAGTCGGAACAGAGGCTTTTCAGACGCTGTCTCTAATATCTCACCACCATATTTGATGCAATTCTTCAGCATACTGTATACTGTGAATAAATTGAAAACTTAACTAAATTTAAATCCATATTATTAAACCATTTAATAGGTTTTGCTGCCTCATATTATTATAAGCACCAAAACAACCTTTCTATTAAAGTGGGGGTCATTTTGGGGGTCGCGGCCTGATAAATTTGAGAACCTCGGTTTTAGACATTCCTAAAGTTGCAGCGTGTATGTTTTATACCAAAATAAATCTCTATTATGTTTATACAATGAAACAGTGCTGACTTCAAAGTGTAATTGCACCAACCTACTGACCATTGCAAAACTTGAAGGAGAAGTGATTTGGAAAGTCCACCCTCTTCATTAAACCACAAATTATGAGCTCAGTTTTCTTCTGCCTTTGATTGGTTTTGCTGGCTGTTACCATGGCAGCAAATCTTCCGTAACCCTAACTTTGGCCCAAACTATTTTTTCCATCAACGTTTCACTAAATCCGTGCCGTCTGTGACTCCCTTCTAAGGTCGCAAGTAACAAAACCACATCCTATAGTCACATAAAATAATATCAAATGTTGGAAATCTGACTAAAACCACAAACATTTTTACTTTTATGCTCCCGGTTGTTTGCTTCATAGTTGGTGGTTTAACTGGGTTGTTGTCGTTTACCGTAAGTCTGAGGAAAAAGATCACACACAAAAACATATAAGAAGGCAACAGTTAATTACATTATTCCAGGATAAGTATGGCTGTTATTCTGAATCCTCTTGACTGACTTTGGAGAATTTTTCTTAGTTCGTAGAGGGCAAAGGGAGGAACTGAAAATGCAAAAACAGACCAGAGATACTTGTGGTTAGGAGGAGGAGCGGATTGTAGAGTGATTTTGCAGAAAGAAAGGATGTACAGAAATTCGCAGATGTCGAACAATTCAGCCCCTACAGCCATCCTCTCTCTACTTTCCTTCTTCACATTTCTTCTGTGCAATTTTTCTTCACACGTTTACTCCATAAATCGTAACAGCCAAGTGTCACAGACCAATGCGGTTTCTTTTTTCGAGTATCTCTATAGGCACATAGCATATAGTTTGCGCACGCCACATTCTGACCCCCTTAAATACAGATGCTGCTGACTTGGAAACAACTTCTCTAAAAATGCAAGTTTCATTACTTTTTCCGCTGAGTTCCTCGTCACACGACTGCTGGCTTCTCGGCCAAAACAACCAGAGATCTCGCCTCCATCTTTCTAAAATAAAACTCTAAGGGTAAAAGGAGAAGGAGTGTTTGGTATCCTTCTTTTTGCAGGAATGATTTTGCGTATGTTGTTGTACTTTTATTGATCGATGACTTTGTGTTTCTGGGTTTGATTCCAGAGCTGGGTGGGGTCTTTCTGGAATTGTGTGGAGTTTGCATATTCTCCCAGTGTCTCTGGGCACCGGGTGGGTTTCCTCCGGGTCTGACCTAAAACATCTGACCTAAAACATGCACAATAGGCTACTCCCCTGCTAGGTAGACAAGGCCATGCACCTGAATTAAGATCTGAAGATGAGACATAAAGTATATGTGTATCTCGACTTGTTTTCTACTAATTCACAGTGGGAGGAAAAAGTAAGCACACCCTTTGGAATTTCTTACATCCATCCATCTTCTTCCGCTTATCCGTTGCTGGGTCGCGGGGGCAGCCGTCCAAACTGCCTGGATCACATTGCACCAGTCCCTTATGGCTCCTCCTGCAGGTGGTGGGTCCACGGGAGGATGACCCCACGACCCTCCCTCACCTCTGGGCGACGTAACTGGCCTTGATGGTCTCTCATCATAAGGAGCTTCTGAACCACTCTTGGTCTGACCGGTCACCGACGACCTGCTTGCCATGGGAGACCCTAATATGGCTCCTAGGTTCATTCGGGTGCTCAAAGCCCTCCACCACGATAAGGTGGCGGTTGGAGGAGGGGAATTTCTTACGTTTCTGTAAGAATTTTCGTAAAATATGGTTTGAGCTTTATTAAAATGACAAGAATGAGCAAACAGTGTCTTCTCAAATTAATACCACCCAAACAATTACATGTAATCATATTTTTACTGGCCATAACATGTAAACATTCACAGGACAGGGAGGAGGAAGTAAGTGCACCCCTGGCTAAGGATCCTTCAACAGCTAATTAGACAAATTTATGCAGACAGTTAGAGTCAGGTGTGAGTTGACCTGAAGTCTAATCACTTTTTCGTCCTTCAGTAAATTATAAGATCAGACATTTGTGGAAAAAAGTCATTTGGAGAAGAATTAGGATCAGGTCAGAAAGGCTTTAGGAAAGTTAAGAAAAAGTGTGAGTTTGGACCCCCACCAAATGATCTGAGGACTCATCTCAGTTATATTATGTGTTAACTTTATTTTCCCTCTGTCTGTGTAAGCTCTCAGTCGTACAGGAGTTGTCCATCATAGGCAAAGACTCTTCAGTTGTCCTCTGTACTCTGTAGTTGAAGTGCTTTGCATATGTATTTTCCATCTTTAAAAACAACACCAATGATTTTTGTGTTTGTTGAAAATCCATTTCACTTTATTTGATGAAATACAAAAGTGAATCTTGTTGATCATCATTATAAATATCATTACCATTATCATTGTTAAAATCACTTTCTGTATTTGTGTAAAGCGGAAAACTACTGAGCACCATCTTTGTTCATAAATATTATTATTGTTTGTAGATGCCATATTAGATCTAATCCTCTTGGAATGGAGAAGTGCGTAAACTGGGATTCATTTCATCATTGTCACCTTATGCCTCTGTCCAGCAGGACCCCAATGACAATGTAACAAACAAGCCTTTACAGGAGAACAATAATAACAATAACCATACTTATAATAACAGAATATCCCAAAACAATTGACAACATTAATAAAAAAAATTGCACCATATTTGTTGGACATCTGTACCGCTTTTTCACATGACAAACTAACATAAAATGCATCATTATGATCTAAAACATCAAGTTTCAGACTTTTTCCCCCTTTGACTGCTTACACTGAAAAAAAATGTCCTTTTGTGCATTTTGCTGCAATGTGCAGATATCAGTACATAATATAAAATATGTTTTTTTCACAGACCTGTTGTGGTTTTTGCACGCAGCTGTTGTGCTTAAACTTTTGGCATGAAAAGAAACATGTGAAAAACAGAGGGTTGGTATAAAAACTGACCTGACATAGTGGTAGAAAATTCATGCCAAAATAAAAATAAAAAAAATTGATTGATTGCAAGACAAAGAATCATGGCAGTGTGCGATATTTCAAAATAGTCTAATTGATCAGACAGCAGTTCAGCTGGAGTCGTCCAGTTAAAGCTGAGAAACATTTAAAACCTGGTTCCTGGTGGAGGTGATCCATGGAATAACATCCAAACAGAACATGTAAATATTTATCATACAAATAAAGATTTTCCTGATTCAGTTCCGAGGGCTTTTTGCACTTTTGTGGCGTATACAAACCACCAAATCTTAAGACATTCATCCCCAGTTCTTTAGTCTCCTTCTTTAGTCTTCTTTAATCTCCGTTCATGTTCCTGCCACTTTCCAACTTGTTACATAGTCCATCCTTCTGCTGTCAGTCATTCACAAAATTCACCATTTTTTTCTCTACACTTTGTCCAGGAGGGATCTCTGGCAGTAGAGCAGGCGTCTCGGCGTGCCGTACTTCCTGAAGAACAACAGTGCGCCCATAGTGAACACGACCAGCACCAATAGGAGGAGCGGGATGACCACCGCCACAGGCCCTGCCCCGCTCTGTGATTCGTCCACTTCAATAATGATCACCTCCTCCTCTCTGCCCCGCTTTGGCTCCTCGCTATCGCAGCTCATCCAGTCAATCAGCACCGACTTGGGGTAACCAGACTCCACCTTCATGTACTGGTTGTTGAACTTCCAGTATTTATTGGCTTTGTAGAAATAGGTGTAGGCTGAAAAAAGAAGAAAGATCCATTTTGGTTAGTGTGTCTTTATTTTACTGCTATATGACTTAAGGTGCCCACACGCTACAGCAAACTATAAATCTGTGCACAGCCCACACACACTTTAGGACAGACATGAGGACACACATACACACACATGAGGATTCCCACGACAGATCATGCCATGAGAGAAAGTTTTTATTGAGCCATGCCTCCTCAGACTAAAAATAAGAAAATCCAGAAAGTTTTCAGACGACTATCAATTTGTATTCTTCAGTCTGACACTATGATCATATAAATATGACACTGATTATGCAAACAAATAATTGATGACATGAATAACAAAAAATAATTTGAACGTTTTGGGTATCAGACTTCTACATAGTAACAGGAATGAACCGAGGGCAGTGAATACTTCTGAACCCACAGTAGGAGTAACTTACATCCATCTTCACTCATAATGGCTGCTTTGATGTTGTCCGGAGCTCCACTCCATGTGCTGATTGGCTTTGGATATCCGCTGTCCACGGTGCGCGCCTGCTCATTGAAACGGTAATATCTGTATAAGAACACAAACAAAACATGCCATTACAGACCGCACTGTGAAGTTCACCAGGGATCGGTTACTTTGAACCTGATTTATTAAGCCAGGTGCTAAATTGAAAGTACTATTGTGTGTGTTGCACCTGATTTATCATTAGACACAGTTTATAGTATATTGTTAGTGGCACAAATGTAATATATGAATGAGTTTGCGCTGTTTGGCCTTTTAGCATTCATGAGAGAGAAAAAAAACTAAACCTCCCTTTTGCACCACTTTAGCATGCACTATCCAAACACTTTGTAAATCATCTGAATAAATATTTGGATTAAAAGAGAAAAAAAAGGATAGTACAAGAGACCCTTATGCTCTCACTTGTTCGCTCTGAAAAAGTATGTCTGTCCTGTTGGTGTGTAGAAAAGCGCAGCATCAATCTTGTCTTTGGGCAGTCCAGTTCCCATGTCCATTAGGTGTTTAGGAGACTCCTTATCCAAGGCTGACTCGCTGTAAACCCAGTATTTGTCACCTGCACATCACAAGCAAGGAAATATTAGGGCAGTATTCAACAGAGCAGACAGCACTCTGCAGCTGTGATGACGCAATGTTCTGCATGTGCTTTCAATCAGACGGGGCCTACCCTTGAAGAAGACAAACTTCCCATCGTCCCTCTCATAGGCCGCACTGATTCCTGAAGGCAGGCCTTTCCAGAAGTGGCCAATCGGCATGGGGTATCCTGGCAGGACCTTGTTGTTACGCACGCGCCAAAACCACTTATCCTACACACAAAAAATATAAATTCTACTGCATCAGTCACATTTTAAATTTTCCACATGACTTTGATTGTGGCATTGTACCTTAAACACAAACTTCTCTCCTCTCAAAACTGCAATAGTGTCAAAGTGGCCCTCACAAATGTCAGGGCCGTTGTCCGGTTTGCTAGGATTGGATGCTTTTGTTGGACGGGGTGGCGGAGGAGGAGCCCCAGACTTAGTCCCTGTGGAAAAATAATACATTATAACCATTTCAACGTCAAACAAAGGCCATGTTTTATACAGAGTTATGTCTTACCGTATATTGCCTGGATGCCTCTGCGGTCGTCGTCTGGGAGCTGGAAATTTTCTGTTTCAAACCACTGGTAGAAGGGCGCCATGATGGCCGAGGGGCTGTTGGAGTGCTCTAGACCGAGTGCATGGCCCAACTCATGGACAGCCACCAGGAAAACGTCATTACCTTTACGGAAAGAGCAGAATAACAGTGGTTAAAAAGGGTAAACAGATTAAAATGTCAAATTGAATCAAATCCTTTCAAACTTTAAGGGTAAACCCACAGCATGGTTTCTTCTATAAGTAATTTTATATGAATTATTAACAGCTACAGACTATTCTATGAGAATGTACAAACATCTATCAGTGTACAGTTTTTGCCAATATAGAAAATAAACCTCAGTTCCTGAATTAACTTGGTTGGCGTGGTTTCCAGGTGCATTCGGCAGTTACACTTATCAAAAGCGGATGTGGAACTGTACAACATTTAACATTAAACCCCACAGATCGACTCATCTGACTGTAGTAGAGACCAGACGTAAGACCATGTCAAATGAAAACAAGAAATTAGTAAATATCACAAAGTAATGTCATATACTATTGTAAAATATTGAAGGATTGAACTAAATTTGAATTAGAGCACTAAGTCAAAGATATCTTTACATAGTCCTTGAATGAAAAAAGCTGAAAAAGTCTAAAAATGTACATTTATCTGCCACAAACAGAACAATGTAATGAAGACTAGTGAAACTTTTACTTTGCAGCGAGAACTAACTGTGCTCCAATTGAACAGAGATCTCATATTTTTACTCACATAATATTTGGCATAATATCAACATCAACTGTGCCACGTTTGAAGAAAAAAAGGTAGAAAAAGTTGAATTGTTGATCTGAAATGTGTAACTATATGGACAAATGAATGGAGAATTCCATGCCTCAGTTTGGGGGTATGAAACATATTTTCTCTTCTAGCAGGTGATCCGTGTGAGAGACAGAGAAGTTTTCTATTCATAATTGGGACAGGAATTCCATGTCACAGTAATACAGTTTGCAAAGAGAATTTCCCATTATGAATGCAGTTTTTTTTATGTTTGCTAATAAATGGTCTGAAATTTGAAAACAGAAACACACAAACCCCTATAATGCTATATTGCCACATTCCTCATCATGTCAGGATTCTTTGTTCCAAATTTCATTGCAGTGTGACTCAGTATGTGACGACAGCATCGATTTTTACAGACTGACAACATTCTGTCTGAGGCATGGCCCAAAAAAGTGGTTATAGGGGTCCTGCGACCGAACGCGGCCGAGTTGAAACAAAAGGTTCCAAATGGTAAAGGCTCAAGGCATATACTATTACCAGGAGGCCACCTGGCTCCCGGACTACTATAATGTGGGGTCAGTTTATGTGCTGTATATTCCTTCCCTTTACTGCTGTTCACATTGTTAGCAGCGCTTTAATGCAAAACTAAGCAGCTGCAGCCTGGATTTGTCCTACCTTCCTGTGTTGTAACTGCCAAATGCACTTGGAAACCATGGCAACCAAGTTATTTCAGACACTGGCATTTCTAATTTGGCTTCTCTCGCATCTTAAACGACTCCTCTTACCTCCCTGGTCCACGGTCCCAGTGGTCCACGGCTCTGCGAGGTCAAAGTGAGTGTCTCCTCCGATCCCGTTACCGGGAAAGTAGGCGTGCGCCAGGAAACCACCCTCTCCGTCAAAGGGCGTGCTGTCACCATGGAAACCCTCGGCGAATGACAGCATGATGTCCGCAAACTTGTCCACTTTGTCTCTGATCTGGCTGTAGGGGATCTCTCTGAAAGTGAGAGGGATGGCACTCTCCCACACTTTGAAGGCTTTTCGGATGGCTTCATATGTGGCACGCTCGCCCACTTTAGGGCTGTAGTTCTGTATGCTGTGCACAGAAAGTAAAGTAAGGAAACTTATTTATGGAAGGAAAGGTTTTACAGTAAATAAATTATCTTAGTGTTGTCCAAGATCTGCTCTGAACATAATATTCTATAGGCTTCTATGGCTATTGTTTATCATCTTACCTTTTTCATTTAAATTTATAAGTTTGGCTCTGGGCTGTTATGAAACTGCTCCTCTGTCAGTAGAGCAGTGTTTTCAACTGGTGAGGCAGGACCTTTGCCAATTTTGACTTGTGTTTTGATGGTAAGCATTATTGCAATAATTAATCAATAGAAAAATACTTTTTTTGTTTTTGTATAATTTACAATATCATGGGTCAAACTGCAATTACTGTAATTTATATTTTTATTTGTGACAATAAAGTTCACCTTTATCTAAATCTACCATTTTTGGGTAGAGTGGGTCAGAGCCTATAATTGACCAATACAGATTTTAAGAAGGAACTACTCAAATTGCACTCACATGAAAGCATGTAGTACTAACGTAGGCAAAAATTCTTCAGACTCTGTAGTTGAAGTGTAAGAGGTTCAAGTACAGAGTACAGATGAAGGTTGAAGAATTTTTGCCTATGATGGACAACTCCTGTACGACTGAGAACCTACACAAACATGTAGTACTAGTGTGTTTGATGTATTCACCCGTAATGAAACATATGTTTTATAGTTTCAGCAAATGTCAATTTATTGACATTTGGATCAAACGTTATGAGGTTTAGCTCATAAAGTTTGATCCAGATCTCTGTATGTAGTTATATACAGTTTTTAAACCTGTGATACTGTATGAATAGTTTAGTGAATGTTTGATAGTTTCCTGAAGTGGGACTGATTTTAAAGATGTGATTGAAATAATGATCATTTCTATATGTATGAACTTTTATAGTTTTATGTATTTTTGTACATGTAACATCAACCTGCCCAGGGACTACGGGTGGAAATTAGCATACTTTTGCTATAACCTGGCACATGGCATCTCTTCTTGTCATAGATTAATGTCAATTCTGCATTGTCCCTGATCAAATAAATACATAAATAAATAAACTAAACTAAACTAAACTTATGTAACTCAGAGCCATGTACGTCACCTCACCTGAAAGTGATTTCTGATTTGTCCCACTTCAGCCCCTGTACAGCATATCTCTTTCTCCTCAAGTTAGTTTTCAGTTCGGGGCCAAACTTATCCGCAACACCACATCTTGGTCGGCTCATTGCCCTGGAAGAAGAAAAACAGTTAAAATAAACTCATCTTATTCAAATTTAAAACATGAACTTGAATACTTTGAACTTACTGTATTGTATTGGCGTCTATGTTTCCTGTCACTGTCAATCCATAAAACCTCTGCATGGCTGATATTGCCGTCTCGATTGACTTTGGAGAGCGGATTGCCTGAGCTCTGACATCACCTGGGGGTAGGTAGCCATACTGCTGCAGCCAGGCCTAGAAAACAATAGCGAATTTCATATTATTTTGTTAATTTCAAATTCAATATGAGATGCACTGTTAACATATCGGCACACAAAGGTTATAATATGAACAGTTTTCCAAATCATCTCTAATTGAGTGTAATCTACTATAGTTGTAAACATCAAAATGCCAAGAATTCCTCAGTCAACAGACTATGGTGCTTGTATGAACCTGTGTGTTTGTCTACATCCAGATCCTGTCTGGGCCTGCCACCCTGACCTCAAATGTGTACGACAGATTTCATTATTGTCAGGACAAAGTGTGTGAGCGCCAGACAGATTTCAACCAACATTAACATTACTGCAAATCCTTCAGCCGCAGCCTTTACTGAAGTCTTAAAAACAATAACAACTGCTTATATGTCCCTGCTTTCATGCTGAACTTGCAACAGAAAACTTTGTTGTGGGGTTGTAATGGGAATGGGGGAGGAGTTGAGCACCAAATAAAATATATGCTACAAGTACTTATGTCATTTTAGTCACGCTGGCCCCCATGCAGTCTAGACAAATGCAGCCAAAGACAACTGGCTAATGCTGGAAAGAGAGAAACATTTTAGGCAACGTTAAGGAATCTGTAAGCTTCAAATGTAGACTCTTGTTGCCTGTGTCAGTCCTCATAAACCCAAACTACTGGTAAAAGTCAAATGTCGGTCTATTCTTTCCACTGTCAGCTGCTGCTGGTGGTCCACGACTCCACGTTGTTTAAACACAGGGTTAGCATGTCTTAAAACACATAAGACCACATAATATACACGACTATAAACTCTACTGTAAACCTGAGCTGGCCTATTAAAGATGAGTGCTGAATCAGATAATACTAGAGAGTTGGCTGTTATGCCTATATTAAGTCACGTTTTAATATTTTAATATTACATTTTCATAAACTGACTGTATGAAAATCACAGACCTGAACTGTGATCTGGTGCTGATATAGCCCACAGATTTGACATAACTAATCTAATCTAAATTGAATATTTTTTAATGGTTCCCAACCATTGCTGTGTGAGTACTCCACAGCTCATGTTTCTTAAGATAATATTGCCAACTAACACAGCTGTTTAGTACAGTGATAACTAATACTTTATTGGTCTAACAATGGAGAAATGTACTTGTTACAGCCGTTTTTAAGAAATACACAGGGGGTTGCAATTACTGTAGTTGGGAAACGTGCATATCAAAAAAGAACAAAATATCAAAATCTGCAAAAGCAATATATTATTATTATTATTTTACCTTTATCCAGGAAAGTCCCGCTGAGATAAAGAATCTCATTTTCAGGGGAGTCCTGGTCCCAGAGGAGATCCTATTGTATATATTTTTAGTAGTAGGGGACACCAGAGCATCCAGAGGAAACCTACGCAAACACAGGAAGAACATGCAAACTCCACTCAGAAAGGCCCTGCCCGGTCCAGGAATCGAACCCAGGACCATTTTGCTGTGAGGCACGAGTGCTAGCCACTGTGCCACAATGCCACCATATTATAGATGTTTACAGTCAGGTGGTTGTGATTGCATGTGCATGTGACATTGATTGCCAGTATTTTAAACAGAGGTTATTCCACATAATATAATAGTGTCAATGCACATAAAACTAGTCTGACAGCGGTGGGTATGAAGGACCTGTTCCGTCTTGCACTGAGGGTGTCTCAGTCTGTCACTGAAGGAGCTGCTCAGCTCCTCTACAGTCCTGTGCAGTGGGTGAGAGGTGTTGTCCATGATGGATGTGAACTTGGCCAACACCCTCCTCTCACTCACCTCCTCCACAGAGTCCAGTGGGCAGCCCAGGACAGAGCTGGCCCTCCTGACCAGCTTGTTCAGTCTCTTTCAGTCCCACTCAGTGCTGCTCAGGGCCCAGCAGACCACAGAGTAGACATTTCTACATACGTTTCATGAGTCAAATTTTGTAACGCAAAAACTCACGAGGAAGTTGGAGACCCCTGGCGTAGGTGATAGCAGAGGCTACCACAGAGTCATAAAAAGTGCTGCAGTGCCAGTCTGATGGTGTTTTTATTATATTAAAATAAAAAACATAATATAACAAGAAAATACCCTCTGCTAAGTGCCTGCCTACCTCTGGTTAAGAAACACTGGACTAGTAGGGACACAATGACATGGAAGAAGACGAGAGATATCAAAACCAGCTCAAATGAGGTCTGTTAAAGTCAGATGAAAGGATTTCCCAAATATCATGCCATACGAGCATGGGGAAGATTTGTTATATTATTGATATTGAGCTACAGCCTTTTGGAGTGGTTGGAGGTGAAAATGGAGCTTTCAGGCTGGATTATCTTAAAGATCTCACAGTCACTGAGATCCAAGAACACAGGTCACATTTAACACTGTTTCATCTCTATCTCATTTCTCTAAACTCTTTTATAACTTTTTACTATGCAGTTAATTTAATTTACTCTAAATCCACCTATCACAGACTTTTACAACATTCATTTCTCTTCCTCATTTACTGACTACTGCCAGTGTTCCCCATGGCTCCAGTCTGCTTCTATAAAAACACACTACCACCTCCGATATCCCGACCTGCGCCCCTCCTCCCTGCTCTCCGGGCAGCCTCCGTCAAAGCTCCTATTTATTGAGCCTGGTACATGGCTGGTATTGTTAGCCGTGGGGTGGCGAAGGTAGTTTGTGTGGTCAAAAGGCTGCAGACTGGTTTGGTCAAACACACCCCGGCCTCAGTGCAGTGAATGGAGGGACATGTGGTCTCAGCACCAAGCTGTGGGATGTACTATGGATTTTCTGACCTCAGTATGACTTTTATGCCATGTATTCTATGTACGCTAAAGACACCTTTGTGCAAGTAAATGGATTGTTAATTTAATGTTTGTTGGAGCAAATATACTATTTTTCAACATTTTCTAACTGGTTTATGTGTGAATTCTCACGTCACCAAAGATTCACAGATAGGAAGCAGACTTGTTCACCAAAGTTAGCAGAACTACATTGCAAAAAAATGCAAAGTGGGCTAAAATAAACACACCGGCCCTTTCAAAGTAGCTCCCTGAAGGCTTTCTACATTTACAGACATATTATCACTCTGTGCACCAAACTGGGCTTATAAATACTTTAAACATAATATACAAAAATGTAGGTAAATATAGAGCAGTATTAAGCATTTTCTCTCTTTTTTTTCTTTTTGAACTATGATCTGGGCTAAAGGGTGTACTCCGCTTGTCCCGTAGTTACTTAAATTTCCTCAAAGCTTCAGTAGCGCACTGCTATCTTTGTTTCGTAAAAGAAACTCATGAGTGGAAAAAGGTTGACTTACACTGTATAGATTCAATGTGCTTTTTCAACATAGCAGCGCACATATACCCACCACTTTATACTTTATTTGGATAGCAACAGTTTTTTCTTAAGTGGCATTTATTCACTTTTCATTTTCCCACTTGGTCAATTACAAGCTAGAATGAATGCAGCAGCACATACTGTAGTGTAGTCAAATTTGCTGAGTTGTAATGTTGCAAATGGATACTGTTTGGAAAGCCAAAAAAGAGTAACATTAATAATCACCATAAACCTTCTGTGCCATACAATACCCGCATTGTTTGTATTAGGCCTATGTCTGTTAAATACATGATCCACACAGAGGTGTTATAATGGTTTTTGGAACATACCATATACATGATTGGTGTGAAGTTGCACACAAAATGCTGAAACCAATCAAACCAACACATTCAGTACAACAAGATGGCTCACAAATGCACTGTGGTGATTACACATCGTTTGACGTCTAAACATTTTTTGTAAATTCCCTTCTAGGACATAATAAGGTCAGACTCTCGTGAAAATGAGTTGTTTTCCGGAAAATCATCAAAAATACTCAACCACAAGTTCCTCAAGTCTTCCAATAACCGGAGAGGAATAAGTAGCTTATATATATATAGACGAAATCTGGCGTCAACTTGGGCTTTCTCCTTAAGCCAATATAGATAGCACCCCCAATAATTAAAAAAACGTAGAAAGGCTATACGTCTATGTTCTCTGTCTGAAGAAACTCTACACTGTGGGAGTCAAAGGCATTAAAGGACAAAATGCCAGACTCCAGGTCGAATGAAAGACAATCTGATGTGTCGTTTACTTTGGAGCAGGTAAAGACATCAATATGGTGAAGAAAAGTCAGGGAAAGGCGCGAGGAGTTTGAGTAATTTCAATTTAAGGGACTGAGTCAGTTGTTCCTATCGTTCGGTGCCAATGGAAAAAAACTGAGAACTCTGGTCATGAGCAGCTGAATCTCACATTGCCTTCATTTCTTGGTGTTTGTTTGACCTATTTAGCATTTACATCTTGAATATTCTGCAGCTCCTTGATTTATCTTTGCAAATATGCATGTCATTGAATCGCCACAATTGACAAGCCATACAGGAGGTGTTGCTGCATGTAGACAGCATGAATAAATGTCCATCTATTTTGAAAATGTCAAACATAAACATGAACTGTGTGACTAGATGTGCATTCTTTTACTTAAGTGTAAGCATCTGTGAGGCTGTGATTATCTGTTTACTTAAAAGCCAAATTTGCACATTCCTGTAAATGCTTATTCAGCTAAAATTTAGGATTTTACTTATTAATATATACATACTTTATAGGTAGCCTAAAGACTAAACACAGTTCTAGTTTCAGTACATCAGGCCTCCAATATCTATACATTTACTCAATGATAAGCTCTTATTTTGCCTTGAAGAGCAGCAGTCCTCCACTAAACTCAATCCAGCTGATTATTTTGTCATTTTTTTCCAAGTGCCAAGTGCTGCCTGTCAGCGCAGCGGGCTTTGAAGCTCCATCAGCAGCAGCTGTAGTGGAGATAAACGAGAAGCAAAGCCAGATGTGTTTTGATGTGACTCCACTGACAAGGATCACAGACATGTCTCCTCGCGGCAAGACAGAATCTCTCGACAGATCCGCTTTTAGACATGACTGTTTTCATTTCTGTGCACTCCCCTCACTCACAAAGCTAAGCTAAGCATTTTATTTAAAAACAGAAAGGTTACACCAGGCAAAATATGAATGAAAACAGATGGCAGGGTGCAAGGATTAGCAAGAAGTGGGTTTCCTTTCAGATATGTTTTATTTATTATCTGGTGGAGCTTCCTCATCACTCAGCATGGATTAAATCTGTCAAAAGAAGTCATGGGAGTCTCAGATCTTAAGCAACGTTGATAAACCGCAGAATTCCTCTCGTCATTGTTTCATGATCTGAACTTCTGCTTCCCACCCAATTCTTACACGACAGCTTCAACCATAATGAAACCAGACATAAAAGACTGCATGGGGTAAAATGAAGGCAAAACTCCACCTTATAAGAATAGTAAAGATTTCACTCTAGATCAGTGCTTCTCAAACTGTGGTCCGCGGTCCACTGGTGGTTCAAAATAAAATTGCATTTAGTGCCTATATGCTCCGCAAAATTGATACAATTCTTAGATGTTTAGACTGTCACACTTAATTTCAATAAAATATAGCCAATTTTGCCCTACAAAGATATAGAAATATGTTTAGTTGTTGTTGAGAGGTGGCTCCATCGGGGCTCGCCGTCAGTCACAGGTCCACCGCTTATTTGGATTTGAACAGAAAGAGCCTAAGAGCAGCATAATGTTTGTTTGTTAATATCTTTATTATTATTAGGTAGTAATCAATGCATTTTATTGACCTTTATTATTACTGGGTCAATTATTGACTTTATTGACCCAGATTCTGCATTTTGAATCAGGTTAATTTATAGGCATATATCCAAAGCATAATCATAATAACGATCATAATATCATTTAATTTCTATCCCAATATTGAAGTATTTTGGGCTTGTTGGGGCCACTTAGTGGGTTAGGTGGTCCTCAAAACATTTTTGGAGCAGAAAGTGGTTCTTGGTCTGAAAAAGTTTGAGAACCACTGCTCTAGATGAAGACACTCTAGTCCATTGAACTCCAACCAGTAGCTCTCCAGCCCTTAAGTAGCTCGCCAGAGGCTTTCTATATTCCTACATACGCTTGATGTGTCACATTTTAGATGCATTTTCTTTCATTTCTGAACAGAATCTTGAAACATTTAGGTAAATGCAGTAAGATATGAATAGGAAACTTAAAAAACTAAAGAATAATCAAGTAAATCCACCTAAGTCGCAAGTGTCATAAGTAGCAGTCTAGAACTTTTTCCCATAAAAGGAGCTCACGGGGTAAAAAAGGTTTGAGACCCCGCTCTAATCTATCTGTAAATGCTTTTATGAGTCAGGCAAACGCATATTGTTGATACATGCAGAATTCCCTTTTATTTTTCTTTGCCTAGTTTAGTTTTTTTGTTTTCATTCTACATTCACCGCTTCCTCTCTTTCTATTGGTCAGTCTCCACCATGCTGTGATTGAGTGACATGCCAATTTAACCAATCACGGGGAAGTGTGAACTTTTAGAAGCAGCGCATAGCTTTAGTGGCTTTAAGTGCCTTTGTACGAGAATACTAAGTGACCATAAATCGAAATGAAATTGAAATTGTGAGAAAATAGTGATACATTTTTTGACATTTATTTAAGTACTTCTTCACGCTTCTTATTTAGGTTCTTTTGACACTGGGTAATTACCAAGATGTTAGCATTTTACCTGACATGTTCCTCACGCTGCTTATACGTGTTTGTAGTGCTTTTGTGTCTAATCATTGATATGTTACAAGAACGTTTTATTCCGTTTCATCGTCTTGGTACTTTTGCTTCTTATTTCTCTCCATCTCAGTCAACTTTCTCCACTCCTGACTTAATCTGTCTTGATCACAGGTTTCATATCCCAGTCTCAGGTGATGTAATGCCTCACCTGTAATTACGGCTTATCCTCTTTCTGGATCGGGGCTGGCACATATGACAACATCACGTCCACGCTTAAACCCCTATAGACAATTTTTCCCCATAGGATATGCAAACGCGATCCGATTTGTGTCACTGTTACTAAAGAGCCAGTGCTGGAGAAAAGGCTTGACTCAACATGGGCAGAGATGTTTATCCCTGCATTGCTAAAGATGCTGTAAATGTTGTTTTTCACTTTGTTTGCAGACATTAATCAGTGCGGCCTCTTATAAACTGTCTGACTTGCTTCGTGTCTGGCCTGAGTCACACGCCAGCATCTTGTGGTCAGTGACTAAGGCCTTCCTCCTGCGCATATATCCTGCCATTGCGTATATACTGCATTTAAACCAAAAAGACATATATGAAGATTATTATAGATCTTGGTGACAAATTGATAAATGTGGTTAATCATTGTATTCTAAACCATCAATTAAAACTTTTTTAAAATTATTACTATTTTTTTTTTCTTCCATGGTTTATTATTTATCTTATTTTATATCTATATTTATGTTTCCTGTTGCACGAGTACACCAACGTAAATTCCTAGTCTGTGAAACCTTCATTGACAATGGCAATAAACTCTATTCTGATTCTGAAGACCTTGACGTTCATAACCATGGATTACTTTTCAAAAAGGATACTTGGATTGAACAGGAAGTGAGGAACACCGCTATGTGTGCACACCGGTAGTGATGCTGTATTGGTCATTTGGCCCTAAAACACCCTTTTGTGACTCAATTTCCAAGCAATAAGTTCAATCTGTTTTCTGATTCTGCATCACAAAATTACCTTTCAGAGAACCGGGTTTACACTGCTAAATTTGGTAGTGACTTCAACATTAATATTGTGTTTGCGTAATTGTCTTGTTTGTTCATGACTTCTTGACTGAGTGGTATGTGACTATCACCACCATTTGAATGAAAAACTATTTTTAAAAGCAATTTTGCAATTGGGGCAAGACTGAAGGCGCCCCTGGCGTGTGAACCCAGTCATTTTGGGAGCAGCATGAGACCTGATGACACAAATATGTTGTTTGTTGAGTGTCTGGTGCCTGTGACCTCCTCTTGTAGTGTCCAGCTTGTTTTGGGGCACACTTCCTGGACTGACTGCTGTCTATGAACAAGTTTTCAAGCAGATGAAAACCATTAAACCCCCATCCCCTCATACATAGCCACCCCCTTTTTTCTCTCAGAACAAAGCAACTCAGCTGTAGCTTGGTTGTGCAAGGCTCCTTTGAGTAGGGCCCCACACAAAATCAAAACATGATATTTACAACACCCTGATTACAAAATCAACAAACATACAATGATGAATCAATTATTTTGTCAACATTTAAATGCAAACCATTCTGATTTCAAAGCACTTACCTCAGCTTTAAGCACATTGGCAGAGACTGAGTTGAAGCAGCATAGACCGCATGCCAAAGTTATAAGGCTGGACAACATCTTGCAGTCTATAAACTAGGTCCTAAAATGATGAAGTTTTCTGTTGAGTCCCAGCACTGCACCTTAGCAGCACGAGGCGATGAGGGGGGAATAAAAAAAAAAATCACCGTTGTGCTTTTCGTATCCGCATGAACAACTTTTCCAAGAACTTCAGTCTAAAAAGTGCAAATAGTCCTAAAGCCTGCAAATTGCACTGTGAAAGGCTCGTCTAAAGTTGGCTCACATTATAGTTTGGCTGGTGATCCTTCGCTACGGCAGTCTGAAGCGTGAGGACGTGGTAGAGAGAAACAGAAGTGCGAGAGAGTTGGATTTTCCTTTAGGTCCTCCTCCAGATGCGAAGACTTTTTTGTGTGTATGACGACAGCTACAGCATACCCACAGTACCACGTTGACTGAGGCGTTGGGCTACAGGCTACACTATGTTTGGCTCATTAATTTAACAGCATGTTCTTTTTTACGCAATTGGACTTAATTTGAGTCCAATCACCAGTGGATTTAAATTACAAGAATTAAAACAAAATGATTAAGACATGTGTTACAGTAAAAGGCACCAGGTAGTTTAAAAAAAAATATAGTAATAATGGTATTTTCCTATGAGTCTTAAATAGGAGTCCTAATTGTCCAAGCAAATAGTATAAACGTTTATCCATTTGTATTTGCTCAACAATGGCACCTTGTGGTAAAAAGTGTGATAAACATGTAATAAAGCAGTAGCCCGTGTTTGTGATCAGTGCACTTGCCAAACTATAGCAGGTCATTTGCACTTTTAGTCAGCTGTAAATGTTAAGTTATTGAAAACTTTTATGAATGGAAAACTAAATTAAATCCCATCTTTCGTCACGAGCCCAGCCTCCTGACGTCACAACAGGAAGTAGCTCAGAACTTGTCAACACGAAGAGCCACTGATGGTAAGGCTCTCCGCGTTAGTTTTTTATGATTTATCTGTGTCGTTACCGATCTTAACTAGTGTGTTCCGCATTGTACCTCACTGTTGTGAACGTATGAGGGCCCCGAACCAATTTTTAGTGACTGTCGCTATGTCAAATTTCCAATAAATCGGAGCTAGAAGTGAAGGTATTAGCGTTAGCCTTTAGCTCGACAGGAAGCTAGTCGAAAGAACTGTTTGTTACTGAAGAAGGCGAGTCGCTGCTCCCGCTGTCTGACTCGGATCAAAACTCACGCTGTAACATGCCTAATACTTGTGATATATTGTTGTCCCACGTTAACATTAGTACATCCCATTCTCTCTCAAGTGCGGAAATATACGGTAAATCCTCTTTTTTTTTTTATTGCGGGCCCATTGTCAATACTTAACAATATCGAAAACAATGGTGAGAAGTAAATAGCCGTGTGTCTGTGGCAACACTAGCCTCATTGTTTTCCTTTATCCGCTTACTCAACCACAGTAATCACATATCGTTAAAGACGGTCCCTGTAGTGCTATAATTAAGCTCAGAAATAATTGTGTTTTTAAAAATAAATGATTCAGTGTTTATTACAACACAAATGCCATTATAGTGACGTTTGCTGATGCGCACACATGAACGTATTGGGAAGTTATTCTTAGCTGTGTTGTCTTCACCTAAAATGTCTGCTTCTTTCCGCAGGTGATGTCTTCCTGGTAAAATGGAGCTTATTTGACATTTCTTGCTGCAGTTTTTTTTCTTGGAACAAATTGTAGAGCAGTCTTTCCAAAATGTCAGTTGCATGCAGCAACTTGGTCGTCCTGATCTTTTCCATTTTATGTGAGTAAAAAATAAGTTCATCAGAGGTTAAATTTACTTAATTGATTGTTATTTGAAAATGTATGTATTTACACACTGGATTGACTTGGTATTGTTTCCTCGCAGCATGCTGCTGTTTTGAGTTCACCCTATCATCTGGTAAGAAGTGAACATTTTACAGGGAGTGATATAAAATTCCCTGCAATACTCTACTGATTCTGCTCAATTCTTCTCTTTCTATTTTAGCACGCTGCGGCCGCTACCTTCAAGTTACAGACAGCCACGTTGGGGAAATCACAAGTTCCGCCTATCATAGCTACTCATACCGATATGGCCCCACCTATGACTGCTGGGTCATCAAAGGCTCGGATAAAGAGCCTATTGTACTAAGGTACAAACACAAAAAGATAGAAGCTGGATAAAAACATAATAACCTTTTTACTGATGATGATTTTCAAATTGATTTTTGTTCATTTATATCTTTTTTTTTTTTTTTTTTTTAGCTTTTCCCAGTTTTCTGTACGGTGCAGGAAGGAATGGCTGTCAATCAAATCATCTGCTGGTGGGGAGCCTGTCGTGCTCTGTGGCAAAATGCCGCAGCCGATGGAGTTTCCTGGTGGTAACATTACAATAATCCACCATTTTTTCCCTCACGTATTTCCTGTGTCATCATTTCGCTTGAATTTTGCCAGAGGTAACATTTATTTCATGTTTTTTTTTTTTTTTTCTCATTTTAATCAGGCTTGCCTTATCTAAAATGTGTGTTTACTCCATGCAGATTCTGGTACATGTCCAGAGACATCCTTTCAGTGCCTCGGAGGGCGATGCATACCCCTCTCCTGGCTCTGTAATGGCCAAGTCGAGTGTCTAGATGAAGGCATTGGTTTTGGAAGTGATGAACAGGACTGTGAACCAGAAGTGGACACTCCAGAACCCACCAGATACAGCAACACGCCAATAATACAGAACGATGTGCAGAACGATGTGGAGGCTTACACCGAGAAGAACAGTGCAGTGGGTTTAATAGCTGAGGGCACAGAGTCTGACCTTTGGGCTCTGCTTAAAGAGCGTCAGGAAGAGGAGATGGGCCGACAGCTCAGTCCCAGGGACTCTGCAGTGACTCCATCCCCCATCGACTGGCCATGTGGGGGGCTTTTGCATACTTTCTATGGCACATTCTCTCCCCCAATCATCCGAGGCCCTGCGCTCTTTTGTGTGTGGACAGTGGACCCTGAGGACTCCAGACCTCTCAGATTGGACCTCCAGCAGCTCTTACTGGGCCCAGGGGACAGACTCACTATTTACAATAGAGAACAAGGCAATGGAGACGTCCTCAAAATAGTGAGTTTCCTTAACCCCAAATTTGAGCAAAACATTTTTTTTACTTGTATTTTTTTTTTTTTTAATATTGTAATTAATTCCATGCAAGTTGTAATTACAAATACTTTTGTGGTGTTGCTTTTCAGATCACAAGCAGCTCTAATTACAAGTCGGTTCAAGTAGAATCTCACACTGGTGTGCTGTCACTGATGTACCAGACTATCCCAGGGTCAGAAGGGAGTGGATTTAATGCTACCTTCCGTGTGGGGACTTACTGTCCGCCCTGGGAAGGCCGATGTGGTGGAGCGGCTGGCGGATGCTTTACACAGGAGCAACGTTGTGATGGCAAATGGGACTGTCCTGAAACGGGCAGAGACGAGGAGGGCTGCAGGGGCTGTAGTCACAGTCAATTCGCCTGTGGTGTGGCTGGTCAGAGATCTGTCGCATCAAGCCATTTTACTGGCAGGCCTGTGTGTTACCCTGTGTCTGAGAGATGTAACTACCAGCTATACTGCGCTGATGGCAGCGATGAGAAGGACTGCACTGTGTGTCAGCCTGGCACCTTTCACTGTGACAGTGATAGGTCGGTGTCTAAGCATCTGTAATCAATTATATAATAGTAATACTTGAACAATACTTTTACAGAAGTATTGTATTTACCAGCCTATTTTATGTTTCGCTGACTTGCTCATTGCTCTCTGCAGGTGTGTGTTTGAGACATGGCGCTGTGATGGTCAGGTGGACTGTAAGGATGGCACCGATGAAATGAACTGCACCGTCATCCTTCCTCGCAAGGTCATCACTGCTGCAACAGTTGGCAGTCTGGTGTGTGGGCTCCTGCTGGTTATCGCAATGGGCTGTACCTGCAAATTGTACTCACTCAGAACCAGAGAGTACAGGTATAAGTTTTCTCCCGTCCACATGAATTTGAGTTAAATCTGTTTAATGGAGATCTAACATGTTAATCTCACCTGCAGCATGTTTGCACCCATCAGTCGCCTGGAGGCGGAGCTAATCCAGCAGCAGGCCCCACCCTCCTATGGCCAACTGATTGCCCAGGGCATAATTCCGCCAGTGGAAGACTTCCCCACTGAAAACCCCAATGAGGTCAGAATAAAATGAATTCTGCTAAAATAAAAGGATAGTTATTTTGTATCATCCTGTGACACTTTTGTTCTCCTTCTGCAGACCTCTTCTTTGTCACTGAGAGGAATCCTCCAGCTGCTTCGGCAGGATGCAGCTAACTCCCCACATCGCAGACGCCGGCCCCGGTTTGTCCGGCGGGCTGTGCGGCGGATGAGGAGATGGGGACTAATCCCCAGAACTTCCTCCCGACCGTCCCAGGCCTCCAGCTCCAGCCCCCCACAGACAGAAGCTGCCCCGAGCCCACAGGGACCAGTTCAAGCCACAGCCACAAGCTCCTCTTCAGCTGTGGAGGCAGTCAACCAGCCCGTGCCTCAGAAACTGGGCTTGTTAGTGCAAACAGAACAGCAACAAGGAGCGACACCCCCTCCACCTCCCCTACCACCACCATCCCCCACCAGTACTGCCTCCCCTCCACCCCCTCCATATGCTCCTCCCACCCCACCTGCGTACACACCCCACACTCCTTCAGTCTCTGTTCCTCCCAGTAGCCCCTCTCTGGCCTCCATCTTCCACACACTGGGCCTGAGCATCTCCTTGTTCAGGGCCTCTCCCAACACCTCTCTGCCTCTGTCTGCCTCCCCGTCCTTCTCCTCGTCCTCCTCCGATGACGACGTGTTGCTTATCCCACTGTCGGAGGACACCACTTCCACCACTTCAGAGGACGATGTTCCCATGCTCACTTGATGATCCCACTGCTCTGTTGTTTGAACTAAGGCGTAGGAAGGGTGAGCCTTACCCTTGCTGTGCAAGTCTGGTGCCTTTTAAATTACTTTGAGTTGTTGAAAGTATTTTATCATTGAGACAGATGTTTAGTCAAACAGCATGGCTGACCTATGTTTTGTGTGTATGTTGGTGAGTATTGATGTGCACTTAATGCTAGGCTGCACATTGAAGTCATATTTTGCACAGAAGAATCTTCCCTCTCCAGATATTAAGGCAGACTACTGTCAAACTTAGTGATTTAACTTTAGACATAATTTTTTAATGTTTTGTATGAGTGCAGCGGCAGGAAGTGTCTGCATTTTAGTCTTACACAGACAACGGAGTATTGTAGATGTAGAGCCTTCTACATCTTTATCAGCATCCTCACTCATGTTCTTTGCATAAAATAGCTCCCTGTTCAAATATATTATTTTTCTAATGAAAGTGCCTTTAGATTCCAATAGAATCATCTGAGAAACCACATGTATATCACTTCAGGTACAGTCTTCCCGGCTACTAAAACATTTTGGCGTTGTGTCCTGTGTGAAACAATGCCTTGCATTTAATCTAAAAAGACAAAAATGTGACACCTGACTATAAGAAGAGTTAAAATCTACACTAATTGTGTACAAGCTTCCAAAACGTAGTCTTAACTCAAATAAGAAACACAAACATGAAAGTTAATGTTTGTGATTTTTGGCGCGATTCCTGAGATTCACAGCGTTCACCAGAAACAATTTCATCTTCAGTTTTATAAATTGTATGCATCGTCCACTGGGTTCATGAAACAAACGCATGTCTCCACAACAAGTTGGCAATAATTTTTGAGACACCGGCTCTTGTGCATCTTCCCATTTGAATGTATGTATTCAGTCTCAAAAACATGTCATAAGACAATCTCTCTGGTGCCTGAATACTCCAAGGCGCACAGAGAAAAGCTAGATGTTCACCTTTACCAGGGGCCCTGCATTAAAGGTGACCTCAGTTAACCCTTTGCCCATCAGAGAAATCCTGTCACATTTTACACGGCAGATTGTGATGTGCCATTTCTATCATTTTACATTGTGTGCTATATTTTATTTTGAACTTGTTTTTTTAAATGTTGCTTTTATGAATGTATTAGGTTTAATGGAAGAGATTGAAAATTTGTAATAATTGAGATGAGAGAAAATAATTTGATTTTTATGATTTATTTGGGTCAACTTCACTGTATATAAGTAAATATGTGGCTGAGATTAAACATTTGCACTTTTAAAAGCTTCTACAGTATCATTTACACCTACAAAGGTGAGAGGTGAATTGAATAGACAATGAATATGAGCCTTCACGGCCATTGTTGCTTTGTTTCTTTATATGTAAATGCCCTTTAGATACTCTGAGCACATTGTCAGATGAGCTTCACTCCAGTAGATGCCACGAACAAGAGGGACTTCTCTGACTGAGGTAGATCAAAGGTAGTACATTTCTAATTTTGCTATTTATCTTAGATGTTCCTTAAAATGAATCTATTTTTCTGATTTGACATTGTCCGTTTTTAATCATCCTTGGGCACAGGAGGTCTCATACAAAGTTCATCTTAATCTCTGTTCCAGTTGAGGAAGGATGGCAGTGCAGACACTGTGTCTGTGGTTCTTGCTTCTTTGGGCTGAACTTTCTGTTTCCGGAGCAAAATGTATCTTTGACGAGGTTCAAGCCCGAGTGAGGCAGGTCAGAGCTGCTCCTATCCATAAACAAGTTCTCCCCAATGAGAGCCACACTAGACAAGAGAATACGCTTGTCCATTCAGCGAGAAGAGCGATCAACCCACAACCAATCAGAATTAGGACTTGGTTTCCAGATGAAAGCAGGCTACAATTTTGGCCTCAAAAACCGAGACTAGAGGCAGCGGTGGAGGAGGCGGTCAGGGCCGTGTCATCTTTGCTCTCAGGTGACGGGCAGTAAACCTGTGCAGCCAATTTTTTATTATAAGGCATTCTGTTTGTACTGAAGTTTATGACTTTGATAGTGAGAAGAGTGACTGGACCTTTGGTACTCAAGCGAGATATCAACAAATACTGCAAGTCTCTTTGGAGGAATTCCAGCTCCATGAACTACAACAGGTTGGGTCACACTTTGGTCTTTTTAATGTGTTATCTCCCACTGACATGAACATTGGTTGAGTTCACATTATACTGTAGAATTGATCTATTTCCGTTGGAGGGTATACAACTCTATGACAGAGAAACAGTTTTTGAAATGAAATTGACAAATCCTTATTTGATAGTGATTGGATTCACAAATCTGCCATATTATTCTTATGGTTGAAAGTCCGTTTCTACTGGCCAACACCATGCACATGTTTTTTTTTATTTTGTTTATATAAATTTATATATATATTGTCACCACATTTGGACACTTTTATGAGAAAATTATGTGCTGACAGAGATTACATTGAACTTTATGGTCCAGTAATGCAATATTACTTCGTCATTACAGTTTCAGTAACTCGACTTACAAGTGCTACTCCCTCCAAGCAAGATGAAGTTGCAGCACCAAATTAAGTTGGATACTGTTGGATAATTAAGTTGGATACTGGTGTAGGAAGAGGCTTGAAGCAAAACATAACACTTCAGAATGTGGACAGCTGAGGGAAAGGAAATCTTTGACTGCACCTTTGCTTGGTGACATTATTCTCACTATTTTCAGTTTGTATTTTGTAACTGAAAGTAGTCTAACATTTTTGAAACAGTAATATGTAATACAAACATACATTTTTAAAGCTGTAACTAAACAAGTAACTTGCCCAACACTGGTTAGTGCCAAAGCATTGTCAGCTGTCCTCTACCTCAATATTAAACCTTTGTCTCTTCAGAATGTTGTGATGTCACATGAAGCAACCTGTTGGTAACAGTTGATGCAAACATCTAAAACTAAAGCAATTTGAAACTATCCAAAACTAACAGATGACACTATTGAGGAATTCAGAGGGGGGCATATAACTTACAGATTGGTGGTTTGATCTGAGGTCAAACCATTTCATGCTATCACTGTATCCTTGAGCAAGACACGTCACCTTTGCATGGATGTGACCTGATTGATGGTGTTTGTGTATGTTGTGGCATGGCACAGATTAGCAGCCACTTCATCAGTCTACCCCAGGGCAGCTGTTGCTACTCTAGTAGTTTTCGACTGCAAGATATATCTCAAAATTATTGTATTGCAGTATTAGGTGATGAAATATCCAGTCAGAATATACTGTATTACAAAATCAATGCAAGTCTTCCAATTGACTAAGATTGCCACATTTATTTTGCAAACAAAACAATGTATGGAACTTACAAATGTGCAAAAGCTCAGTTTTAGTTATAATTTTCCGACTGTAGTTCCATCTTGTTTTTTGTTTTGATACAGTTTGCATAAAAACAAATCACCAACAATACTTAAATCGTGTGGAAACACCGTGTTGAAACGGTTTAGTAAAATATTGTAATATCGTTATTGCAATATTGCACACCTGTATGACATATCAAGTTTTCTCAATATTGCAGACCTATTGTAGTTACTGAATAATGCAATCGTCGGCAAAGATTCTTCAGTCGTCATCTGTACTTTGTAGTTGAAGTGTGGGACGTTTCACTCTTCATCCAAAGAGCTTCGTCAGCGACACTGAGCAAACCTGGACACAGGTGGGCTTGATATAAACCTGTGCCCAGGTTTGCTCAATGCCGCTGACAAAGCTCTTTGAAGAACGAAATGTCCGACACTTCAACTATAGTACAGATGATGACTGAAAAATCTTTGTCTTCTGTATAAGTGAACTTACACAGATGAATAGTGCAATATTGACCGTCTTTGATTGTCCAAGAAATCATTTATGTGTTAGTTATGTTAAATATGTATATGATCATACTGAAACTCTAAGCTAAAATGAAATGTCCTGCAGATGCGGGCGAGCTAATAAAAACTACAGAAAGGAGACCTGCCTTGATGTGACAGTAAGTATATCCGTTTCAGTTTATAATAATAATATGTGGCTATATTTTAAACACCTCTCATACATTTGTGTTTTGTAGATCCCAGATGAGCACCTGGAAGGGTGTGACATTTATCCAGAGATGGAGTCGCCTCAAAGGGCCGTGCTGCGAACTGGAGGCGCTGGACTCGCGGACACAGACTTCCTGCTGTACCTCCAGGTGCAGGCGACGGACAAGTGCAGAGCAGAGGTGAATGATCAGCCAATGCGACATCGACGAGAGAAACACACAAGCTCTAGTAGTTTATCATTGCAATTTAAACAGCCAAATGTGCGGGCGTATGCTGTGCACTGCCAAACTGACAGTGATGGTCGTCCTTTGGCTGGAGTGGTGGTCATCTGCAGGGAAAAGCTGACTGAAGTTTCATACCATCATCATGCTACTGTTCAGGTATGAAATAACAAATTCAACGCTTTCTTTGATATCAATTTGAAACTTTTGCTGTATATTATATTACATGACATAAATATGAGAAAAAAATGTATTGCAATCATTTTTGTTGTCATATGAAAATAAGGCATTGTATGTGTAAAAATGGCGACAGCGACAAAATCTACACAATGAACAAAGCCAGATTTAAATGAATATGGTTTCATTTTGTTGATATATTAGCTATAAAGATTTGTTCAAAGGGGAGTTTGGATATTTTGTTTAGTTTTTAAATTTAATTTAATTTATTTGTTCATTTGGTTGGGGCAGTGCATGTATCCATCTAATTTCCATCTGTTGTCCCACATTCGCACTCACAAACTCACTCTCATTCATCCTATTGTACATGTTTTTAGTGGTAGGGGAAACCGGAGCACCTGGAGGAAACCTACGCAGACACATGCAGAACATGCAAACACCACACAGAAAGGCCCTGTCTGGCCCGGCAATCGAACCCGGGACCTTCTAGCTGTGAAGCATGAGCACTAAGTTAGATTAGATTTTACAGATTTATTAGTGAATAAATCTGTAAATCTGGGTTCAAAACTCAATAAGGCAATCAATCAGGCTAGGAATTAGATATTGAAAAATCCACAAATATTGTTAATTCCAAGACTGGAAGACTGGAGTCTGTAGGAGCTTCTAAAGTGGAGATGTTGCCACCATTTTCCTATATAGTTCTATGGAGAATTTTCATCAGCACAATAATTACACTCTTTATTATAAAGATTGGGTCATTTATTTGTTTCCTGGTGAAAGCTTATATGTTAAAAGAGCAAACTGGACTAAAACTTGAACAAATTGAGTGTCTCCCCCTTGAATCATTGTTAACTTATATGTAGACTCTTATCCACGAGCTGTTTCATGCACTTGGATTCTCAAAGAAGCTGTTTGGTTCGTGGAGAGACTGCTCTGCCTCCCATCCTCGAGGTCTGTAATAAAGTCTATAATAGAAAAATGCTGCGTTGTGTAATTCATTCTTAGTTGCGTTGCTGTCGCTGCAGGTTGTTCCCTCCGAGCCAAAATGATTCGCCCAGATGCTGCGGGTCAGATGAGACTTTACACTCCGTCTGTGATCTCGGCCTTACAAAAGCACCTGCAGACCTCTGATCCAGATGCAGGGGGGCCTCTTGAAAACATGGTACAACCTCAAGGCCTTGGTTTGAATGTATTTATTTATTTAAGGCGAGGCACTGCAGGTGAATATGGAGAACATTTACTTTTATTGTGGATGACTGACATAAATATGAGGATAAATATGTATTGCAAGTTTTCTTTCATTGATAGTTTTCATATCATAATGCATTTTATTAAAAAAGAAAAAAAGCCACAATTGCCAAAATTATGGATTACAACACTTCATTGTAGTCAGTAATAAAACGAAAATGATCTTGTTATTTTAAAATATCTTAATTTTTATTACTGACTACAATGAAGCTTCGTACTGGATAGAGCCAGGTTTAAATGTATGGTTTTAGTTTGTTGGCTTTTTAGTTACAAATGTTTTTCCAGAGGGGATTTTGGATTTCTTGTTTAGTTTTTGAAAAATTAGTGAATAAAGCTGTAACAAAAAAAAAAGAAAATCAAATGTCACCATTTTTGGGGGGGTTCCAAACTCAATAGATCAGACTAAGAATTAGATATTGAAAAATCCTTCTAGGAAAAACCTTCAAAATAGTATTTGGTATCTGGAAATACAAAATTAAAGAGGTGGTTACAACAGTTCTATGGAGAAACATTGAATCAGTGCAATAATTAAACACCTTATTACAAAGATTTCCAGGTGAAAGTTTAAATGTTGAGAGATCACACTCGGCCAAAACCTGCAACTGGACCTGCAGTGTCTCCCCTTAAAGCATTTTTAAACAGTGCATCTTTACGTCTGTGAACAACGCTGCGTTCTTCCATCGTACTCGTCTGCAGGGTGCCGGTCCCAGTGGGGTCTCCTCTCATTGGGAGTCCAGAGTGATGCAGGGGTCCATCATGGCAGCGGTGCTCGGGGACCCCTCCACTGTTAGGGTTGATGCAGTGACTCTGGCCGCGTTGCAGGACACGGGCTGGTACAGGGCCGACCTGGAGCGGGCGCAGGGGCTGGTCTGGGGAGCAGGTAACTGAGAATTATTTATTGTATTTCATTATGTAGCAGTCCTATAGTTTTTCTCAATAGGTAGCATTCACGTGACATCACAACATTCTAATCTAAAGAGTCTATAGCTAGAAACTTAGGTAGTCTTAGTTATTTACAAACAGTGCATTCAGAAAGTATTCAACCCCCTTCACTTTTTCCACATTTTGTATGTTACAGCCTTATTCCAAAATATGTTAAATTATTGTTTTTATCTAATCAATCTACTCACTCAATACTGAGCTCAAATTCATCCTGTTTCCACTGATCATCATTGAGATGTTTCAACAACTTGACTGGAGTCCAGCTGTGGTCAATTCAACTGATTGCGTTTGATTTGGAAAGGCCCACACCTGTGTATAAGGTCCCACAGCTGACAGTGATGTCAGAGCACAAACCAAGCCAAGTCAAAGGAATTGTCTGTAGACCTCTGAGACGGGATTGTATTAAGGCACAGGTCTGGGGAAGGGTACAGGGAAATTGCTGCAGCATTGAAGGTCCCGAAGAGCACTGTGGCCTCCAATAAATGGAAGAAGTTCAGAACCACCAGGACTCTTCCTAGAGCTGGCCTCCCGTCCAAACTGAGCAATTGGGGGAGAGGGCCTTGGTCAAGAACCCAATGGTCACTCTGACAGAGCTCCAGCGTTACTCTGAGGAAATTGGAGAACCTTTCAGAAGGACAACCATCTCTGCAGCACTCTACCATAAAGGCCTGTTTGCTGGAGTGCTGTGCTCGATACAATCCCGTCTCGGAGGTCTACAGACGGCTTGGTTTGTGCTCTGACATCACTGTCAGCTGTGGGACCTTATACACAGGTGTGGGCCTTTCCAAATCAAATGCAATCAGTTGAATTGACCACAGTTGGACTCCAGTCAAGCTGTTGAGACATCTCAATGATGATCAGTGGAAACAGGATGAATCTGAGCTCAGTATTAAGTGTCATAGTAAAGGCTGTGAATACTTATGTACATGTGATATTTCAGTTTTTTATTTTTAATAAAATGGCAAATTCTAAAAAACTTTTTCACTTTTGTCATTATTAAGTATTGTGTGTAGATCGATCAGATAAAAACAATAATTTAATACATTTTGGAATAAGGCTGTAACAAAATGTGGAAAAAGTGAAGGGGGTTGAATACTTTCCGAATGCACTTTATAAGCTATGGTCAAATTATTTTCTCATAAAGGTGTCTAAAAGTGGTGCCAATATCGTCCTAAAAACATGTGCATGATGTTGTCCAGCAGAAAGGACTTTCAGCCACAATAATATGGCAGGTTTATGAATCCAATCACTATCTTTGTGCAGTGGCAGTATTGTAGATGGGGTTTATCTAAGGCGTGATTAGGGCACAGTGGCGCAAATGGTAGAGTAGGTCGTCTTGTAACCGGAGGGTTAGTGGTTTGAATCCAGCAGGTGAACACTGTCGTAGTGTCCTTGGGCAAGACACTTCACCCACCTTGCCTC
>OMNZ01025237.1:0-26086 GCA_900303255.1 Lesueurigobius sanzi | reverse complement strand
CTCCTTTGTAAACACTTGGCAGTTCATTTCTACAGGTCAAAACACATTTTCAAAAGCTAGAATTACCAAAGCAATAAAAGAGACATGCTCTTAACATAATACAATGGAAATATTGAATACCAATTCAACAAAGTCAAGGAACCATTAAGACTCTTCAAAACATCCGCAATACATTAGTCATACAAACACACATAAACACACAAACAAAACACACACACACAGTTTGGCAGACAAAGGTGTTGGACCAGGACTCATGTCCAGTATACAGGCTACTTAAAGCTCTCTGTTGGCAGTCTACTGTATGCCTTTGTTTATAGGTGGATTACTGCTCTTTCTGTTGAACTTTAGTTTGAGTCTTTAGCTCTGGGACGTTCAGGTGTGAGCCCCTTGCTCGGGTTTGTCATTACTGCCCATTAAACCAACCGTGTGCTGCACCTGATGTGCGCAGGTGATGTCATGACAGACAGAAGATGGGAGGGAGAGAGGAGGTAAGGTTAGTGAGGAGGTTTTTCACAGACTAGCGAGTCCAGACAGAGAGAGAGAGAGCAAAAATAGCTCAAGGGGCAAACAAGGTAACCTTTTTCAAAAGACGCTTCAGGGGGTGTCTGCCAAGTCCCACTCAATACTGTCTGCAGCCACTGTCTGTTGCAGTTGTATTGCACAGCGGAACAGAAGATCTTAAAACGTCTGTCTGATATTCTTAAAGCTCGTCAGATGTCCTTTAACAGCTGGCACTTCACTGTGTGTGCATGTGTGTGCGTGCGACAAGACATTTCTACTCATCTGCATCAAGCACCACCAAACATGGGTTCATCATGTCAGCAGACACAATGGCATCCTACATGGACATACAATCTGAGTAGATGAACAACTTTCCAAAAATAAATGAAGCCAAAAAGATACACCACTATGATTCATTGAGAATACCCTGGGTCTGGGGGCAGAGCTGTGTAACAAGTCCAGACATGTTACATGGGACGCCCCCATCCTCAGCCCACTTGTTCTAAAAGTGTTCAGAGATGGGGCAAACAGATCAAATGGTTGTCTGTTGTTTACGCACAGACTTGACACTGACAGGGCACAACCAAATGAGAGTTTAGTGAACCAACTCTGTACTCATAGCACCTGGCTTTTGTCTACATGTAGTCAGATATGATGCCCTGGTAAAGGCACTGAAGGGAACTGGCGTTGACAGAACCATATTAGGTTATAGGTTTTGTCCCTACTTAACTGCCATAGAACAGAGAAGACTGAACTTAGAGAAAAGGTCAAAGAGGTGACCCTTTAAAGTCAGGGGCGTGTATGCTCTGCCAATCACTGTTTTATCATTCTTTATCACGGTTTGGGTTTTATTCTTTATTGTTAACAATAACAGGTTGCAAAATGATGGTAAAAACTATAATTGTAGTCTGTAAACACGTTTGTTTCAAACAATAAAAATGTCTTTAACATTTTAAACTCTAAAATAGAATCAGCATAGCGTAAATTGAACAAATAATTGCACCATATGATCTCATACATTTAAAGTAAATAATATACACCTGGGGTAAACAACATCAGGCCCAGGGGCAGAAACAGTTGCTGTGTGTGAGAATATTAGACTTGAATTATTAAAAACAAAAATCTAAAATAATTTCCAGTATTCATTATTGTCCAAACATTGTAATGATTTTGTGCTCTCACTTTAGATCATGAAATTATATAATTATACAATCTCTCAGCAAGGAGCATGTAAAGTTCAACATCCAGACCAAATGCCAATGACCTTGCAGGAGGCTCACTGTCCTTGACCAAACCCTAATCAGACAGAGCTGCAGGCTGGAAAGGTTGGTGTGATCTTCATTTTGTTGAATGAACGTCAACCAATGCAAGAATGTGGGTAATGCAACATGTTATCTAACATGAAGAATGTTGTAGATAATGCTTGGCTTTAATCATTGACAGACTCTAGTGGCACCGGGCCCCCACATCGACATCCAAATATAACTCCATTTTAGGTAGAACCATTTGAGTCACTATGGCCATCATCCTGAGGAAAGACAATGGACATCTGAAGTTTGACCTACTGTATATTTCCCTCCTATTAACAAATATCTGCCGCTCACAAGCACCAAAAGAATACTGGAGTATGTATTGATTGTATAAAGGCAACTGAATTCATGCACACGACTCATATCAGAAGCTTGCCTCTATACCCCAACAACAAAGACCTCCTGTTTTGAAACATTATCACACATAAAAGGCCATTTTATAATATGAATCAGGGCAATGCTAACCCAGTGCAGCTGCACAATCCAATATTCTGTAATCTAATAGAATGTGATGCATGACATGTGTAAACATGCAACTGCAGAAGGGCTAACCATAGCATAGACAATCAGCCCCCCCCTTTTATACATTTCATGTATTTGGCCATTTGTGGCAATGCTCATTAATTGTCTTTATAACTGGTACTACCTGCTGGCTGGATATTAGTCAACAGCTTGTTGTAAAAGAAATGTATATAGACTTTACAATCATCAGATAAAAACTATGTTATGGACAGAACAAAAAACTACCTCCAACACACCAACCTCACTCACACTTCCCTCTTGGCAAAACATACCAATTTCCACCTGGATGGTTGTCAACTATGTGCCGAAAGGATATCACGGCAGCTCCACATCCTCTGTGTGACAGTGTAATTCCCTCTGCCCTCCAGCCATGTCTGCAAATCTCAGACAGTTTACATGTTCATGTAGCTACATTGCACTAGGGAACAGTGACTTGCCAAGTATTTTGTGCATTCATTTGATTTTGGATGCGCACAGTAAAGATCTTAAAGAGCTCTCACAGGTGGTACGGGAGGAGAGGCGTGGAGCCTAGTCCAAAGAGATTTTTACAATTACGCCTACAGTTGAAATACTACATTGTTTGAGTAATTTAAAGCCACATATCACTCAATAAAAATAATAAAACTGTCTTTACTGTGAGTGGGACATGTCCAGGAGATGTTGCTACGTGTTGTAAGGTAAGGCTTGTTAGAGAAGTCGACACAATGAACATCACCAAGCTTATCCGCAGATGTTGCTGCTTTGCTTTGACCACAGATACCAAACATAAGGTTTAAATATAACCGGTCCTTTTCCAAATGCTTAATTTTGACGGCAGGTTTGGCGCCTGGCTGATAATTAGAAGCATGTTTTAGGTTTTACAATGGTTTAGTTGCTCTTTTGACATAGCAACATCGAAATGAACCCGAAATGTTCTGCAGTATGGCTTTGAAGTATCAGGTTACACACATTAGTTATGTCTGCTATGCAAAAGGAACTGACTCTTATCGGTCTCTATTAGATTTCACACTTATAGTACAAAGATAGGTTAAGCACATTTCCTATTTCAGAAAATATTTAATGAAATAAATGTAATTTAATTCACCAGATTGAAGTTTAATTAGATACCCAATAAGAATGAAGGGCTTTGAAATAAAAGGATAGTAAGTGCAGACAACCGCATCAGTCTTCCAAAGAGTTGTAGTGTTTTGGCGCACAACAAACTAAAACATAGAGCTATAGTGGTCCTTGTAACTTCCAATGACTTGTAAAAACAGCCCTACCATCACTCTCTTCTATTCGGACAGCCATGCAAAATAAAATGGTTTTAATTTATTACTGAGTCTCAACAACATGTGTCTCTGTCAATAGTAATAAACTATGTTGCTGTACATTAGAGCTGAAACTAATGTGTGGTGCCTCTACAGACAGACTGCAGCACCTCATGGCCTTCAGGTCACTGGACACAGAGATTACCTACAAGTCCTTGACACAAGACAAATCTGAGAGCTTTCATCTGTGTCGGTGGGTCACCCCTCAAAGCCAGGTTACAGGATTGGCCTCTGCCAATTAACGCAATTAGCTTTTGGCAGGCTGCCAGAGGTGTCACATTGCACCATCTGTACACTGATAGTACCTGACAAGCCACAAGTCAGTCACGTCTGCCATTGCAGGGGGTCAGCTATAAAACCAGGAGGAATGCATCAAGATAACCCAAAATGCTTCTATAACCCAACAGTATTTGAAAAGTAAGTTTTATTAATGTGATAGGAGCTATGTACATCTGTGCCAGCTAAGTAGAACCAAGCATGGACACGCAGGCATATTCTGTAGCCTGGTTACCAACGCGCTGATAACAGCCCCAGACGATCTGCACAGAGATAAGCAAAAGGGGAGGTCTGGGGCAATGACATTGTGCCACAATAGCCATCTCATTTGCAGTTTTAAGTTTCATTGGTGCTCTCACTTTTACCTTGTCTGTGAATTCTCTGTCTCACCAACTCTGAGTATCTTGGATAACACTGCTCAAGATTAGGATCTCTCCTAAAACAAAGAAGCCAGGAAGTGTTTCGTCTGTCCTTATCACAATTCATTCTGCACAGTGGTTTTCCTCTTTACATTAAATGCCCTCTTTATGGTTTCCTTCCCATGGTTATTGAGCAAGAAAGATTTTAAAGCTGTTCCAGCTGGGACATAGGCAAATAAGACCACAAATTTTGTGAGGTCTGTGAGTGGTGTACTTGGTGAGTAGCTGCATTCCTGAGGTCAAGCAGTGAATTGACCACATAACACCACTAAAGGCAGCATGACATACAGGAGGAGGACAAAGTATGTGTTATGTGAATTGCTAGAGGTATGTGAATAAATAATAATAAGCACAGAGTCAAAAGAATGTAATTAAATCAATCAGGGATTATCACCGCCTCTGAGCAGTTTATCCTTCTCTATTACAATGAATACTTGTGTTTAATTGAATGTAGATGACACCAGTCTGTATAAGAACTGTAATATGTCAGTAATAGTGGGTGATTAAGGGCCATTCGTTTTGCCTGATTCTCATTGCGACGAAGGGGGGCTGGGCCTGTCTGTTTGATCGCTGATCTTCTTGACCCTTTTGAGTGGTTTAAAACTTTCGTCTGACCTCTTCACAGGCTTCCTTGTATAAGGGTGACAACAGCGGAAGTGGAGTGGGAACTTTCATGAGAAAGGTTATGGAGATGTGTTTCTATTGGGAAGGTCTTTTAGCTATTGCTACAAAAGTAGCTTCCCGCCACAACAGCACTTTGAGAAGCTGATCAAGCGTGTAAAGTGCAATGTAAATCCATCACTACAGTATTATTCCCCACATGATGATGATAACGTAATACATTAAGAGCTGACAGTGTTTACAGATACAGTACATATCTAAATGCAGAGCATCTCAGTTGAGATCATGTTATTTTGTAGAGCAAACTAGGTTTGACCTTTTTTTAGAAGCAAAATAATCCGACTGGCCATTTTTCAACGACCCCCAAGCTTGTACATGCAGTTCATTAGATTTTGCCATTCAAACAGACCTGCTTTGTTGAGGTGTTATATCAACAGAGTGACCTCCCCATCACTCGAGCCCTGCTTCCTTGGGCCCCCCAATAGCAGGAGATTGATGTCAACAAGGAATTTTGTCCCATGTTTCCTCCAAGCTCATTTAGACCCACCCTGCTTCTTAAAAACACTTGCACTTGCACAGAGGGGCCCAGTGAGCTTTTAGCCACCACCACCTACTTGCACTGCTGCTCCAGCAGTGCCAGCAACACCCTGCATCTATAACCTGACACTATAAACAGCCAATACCCCAGAAAACACTTTTGCCAACCAAGTATCTGTGTGCTGAGGAAATAAAGCACATTTGAAATCCACAAAGTGCTTGCTGTGAGAAAAAAGGTCAATGTGTCCACGTTTATTTGTGTCATAGGAGTTCATAGTGGTTACATGTGAGCTTGTGTTCAGGCCATGCTGTAGCTTTAGGGTCTGCAAACTTCATTAATCAGTTTTATCCTCTATTCTTTGGTTCACTAGCAGCATTGTTTGATTGATTTCAAATTTTCAAGATCTTGATAAATCTGAGGCTAAATATAAGGCTAATGCAGGCCTAATATAGACCAATCTGTCATACTTCGTAAATATAAAAAAAACATACACATGCACACAACTTTGTGAATGTCTTAAGACTCCTGTGGTGCCCCCAACCAAAAGGTGACTGATGAAAGAAAAAGTTCTAAGGAACTAGCTGCACTTGGCTGAGACATTTCACTTCAAACGCTATGTGCACTGACCCCTTTGCAGTTTACTTAGCAAAACGCTAATGGAAATTCTAATAAATAATGAAGAGACACATAGCATACTGCATATGCATGTTGTCATGCAAGACATTTGAATTCCTGCAAAAAAGTCACTCCTCTATTAAAGAAGACTGACTTTATCATCATCACACTATTGTTCCATGTCAAATTCGTTATTTTATCATATTTTTCATTTAAATCTATTTTTATTCTCATGCAAGCCCCTCCCACTTTTATAGTTTATGTATCACCATTATGAGTTTTGTTTCATGTTGCATTGAAGAAAATCCCTTCACTGACAATGACAATAAATTATATTCTGATCATCATCAATATTGTTATTATTATTGCTAATACTTTATTATTTATTCTTAAATAGGTCATCTACCAACTCATATTTGAACCAAACCCTTTGAACGGGCCCAGCAGACATCTTTATTTTAGAGAGGTTATCCACAGTGCAGGCTGAAGGCACATACCCTCCAAGTAACCTGAATACATGAGTGATGCTGGTTGTGATATGCACAGAGGTGGAGCTGGCTACACACTTGTGACAGTTCAGTGACAGCCTTGTTCCTGCAGGGATGCTCCAGTTCTGCAGAGGAGCAAGGCTTAAATTGCTCCTTTAACTCTTCAGACAGGCCGCATTGCACTCGTATTTAGTCAAGGCCAGACGGTGGTTAAACTTAGTCTCTTCTGTGCAGCTGATAGATCAGAGTCTGTGGCACATACACCGCTGGATTTGTTGAATGTCATACCCAGAGCTTTTCTGTCGAATAAAGCCTGCAGGCCAAAAAAATACTAAGAATAAATCAACATATGACTGCTTTGTTTGTATTTAGAATTTGTCTTCTCTTTTGTCTTGTCTGTTTCGGAGTGTTTAAAAATGAATTGTGATTTTGATATTTTTGGGGAGCGGAGAGGCTGTTGGGCTGAAAAAGGGATAAGAGCGAGAGAACAAATTGTTGCAGATGAAACCAAAGTAAGTTTAATGTAGGCTGACACTGTGTACTATTTTTATGCATACGTTTGGACAATAGTATACTGTATATGAAATAGGGAAGAGAGAGTTTAGAAAACAAAAACTTTTTATAGCTTAATTAAAATGACAGTTTTCCAAGCACACAAGTCTAGCACAGAATAGAAAAGATAACAAAAAATAAGTTTGCAGAAAGATCCCTGTGAATGCTGTGCTATTGTTTGGTTAACACAGAGTTCAACCCACTGGAACCTGAACAGATGGATTTAAAATGGACATTGATTGGAATCCACACAGCAACCCCAATTCACACAATATTCTGAAACAATCCTCAAGAGTCAAATCAAAGTAAGAACACACACACAAAAAAGAGCAACCTTATCCATTACACTTCATATTCACACGCCATATCAAAGTCAAACACATGACAAACAAGGTGTCAGACACAACTGTCCGATCTGCTACACATTACAGCACCTTCAATTAGACACATATTGAATGTGTCCTCATTTTCCCGACTGGGAGTAGTTGTGCCACGTGTAAAGCTGTACTTGAGCAGTATATGTGCAGCACATAACACAGGTAAACGCACATACACAGGGCTCAAGGGAAATGAATATTAATGATTGGACATCGGACAACCATACACTCTCAATTTACTGCCAAGCTTTCACTTTGCTATTGTAGAAAACGTCCTTGGGCATCATTCATCTCATCCGTCTAACCCTATTAGCTGGTTTCACGTGTCAGCAGTGTTTGCAAACAGTTGAGAAAAGTCGATAGTTAATGACAGTAATGCAATGACACGGACACATGGGAGAGCAGCCATTAAAGCGGACAGCAGTGAACAGGGTCATCCGCAAAGTGCCATTTGAGGCATGGAGCAAAATGAGGCACGCTCTGGCTACAATGTTCACAATCACAATCACATAATTACATGTAACAAATGTTCTATTATTATTATGAGCCTTTGTGTAACTATCGCGGTCTAAAATGTAGATTAACTTTTCCCCTAGTAATTCTACCAGTAAATTATAGCTCTCTGTAGATGCGTCCGATGAGTGAGCTGCACAGTGGAGTTCCAGATTTGTGAGTGGAACGGCTTCTGCTCCGTAGACTGAACACTTGTGTCCCAGCCTCCACAGTGATTCATTCAGTCCCAAGGGAAGATGAAGACATGACCTACTACTCCATGACTACTCCATGACATTTCAACTGTCTTCAACTGTGACAAGAGGGCTGCTGAAGTTGTCTCGTACTAATGCTGGTTGAAATCGAACTGTGGTGCATGTACCACAAGTAGAGCTTCTTCTGGTGGTACTCGGACTTCTCTGTCTATAGTGTATAGACCCTTTCGCTGCTTACAGCATCAGTGACATCAGCTGGAGGCAGGAAGTGAGCAAGAGAAATAAGATTAAACTAAAACTATCAGAATCAGAATAGTTTATTGCCATTGTCAATGAAGGTTTCACAGACTAGGAATTTTCTTTGGTGTTCTCGTGCAACATGAAACATAAACTTGTAATAATGATAAATAATAAACTATGGGGGAAAAAAGGATATAACAAAATTATAGAACTATAAGGCATGCATAAAAATAGAACAAGATAAAAAATCTAATAAAATAGTAATTATAAGTGTAAAACTACAACTAAAAAATGTTGTTCTGTTGTGGCTTAAGGAGCAAGAACAAGAGGAATGACATTTGAGACGATAAATAAGGTTTATCTGATATTTACAACAACAGTTAGATATTTGTATATTGTTACTATGACAACAGCTACAATGGAAATAGATAGGGATCTAGCTTTCCGCCTCCAGCTAAGCCCCAAATGTTAACAAACAATGAAAGGATCTATTAAGTTACTTTTTAATAGGTGTATGTATAATAGTAAGAATAGTAAGAAGGCTTTTGCAGGTTTCAAGGATAGACTAACCTTTCAAGTTCAAAACAGCCTTAATATCAGTTAAAAAGGAAAAAACTCTGGACAAACCACATTTAAGAGTTAAGCGTTAAGAGTTCCAAAGTCCAAAAGATGTTTCATGGGCCATTTACTGGCTGGGACAAACATGAGCATCTTGAAAACACATGCACAGAATGTTCTCAATTCATTTCATTTGCAAAAAGAAGTCACAACCTGATACATTTTTTGATAAATACATATTTTATTCAGACTAAAGAATACTACATTTTGTTTTTTGAGAATTTTGCATGATCCAAAAGTGTGCAAATGCATATGTGATTGGATTTACAAAGATTCTTTAAGCTATGATGCGATGCGTAAACAAAAAAGCTGTGCTATGCCACGTTACTAGTTGTATTTGCACTATATTGTATCAGATCCGTACTTTCACTAACTCACCAACTCATGTTGCTTTGTTTCACTTATTTTACTAGATCTGGTTCTATTTTCTTCATCTTCTTGTTGCTTAATGGCGGGCGGCAAATCTGGTTCTATTTTTTGGATGCCCGCATAAATATTATTTCTTATTATTGCTTGTCTATGTTTCATGTTGCCCCATTGCAAGACAATTCTTTGTTTGTTAAACCTTTCAAGGATAAAATGCAATGAAAAAATTCAGATTCAAGTCAGAAGAAATTGAATGCAAACATGAAAAGTTTGCATCTTAAAATTTCCATTGATTTTAAACTATGTGCCATTATTCCCCTGATGAAAGTGGTTTTGAAAACAACACAAATCCCTTGGTATTATGATTATCACAGAAAACCCTTTTGTTTTGTCTTTTAACCAATTAAAAAAGTGTCTAGATTAGTGGAAGGCTGCACATTACCTGGCTCGGTGACCTGGCAGCAGGCTTGTCTTGATGGTTGGCCAGTATGAGGAAAGGTAGCGTACATAGCTGTGGGTGTTGCAGGGCAGAGTGCAGCTCATTTCGTGCCGACTCCAGGTCCTCATCGGATGAAGCGCTGTCCAGAACAAACACTACTCCCTGGGACCCCTGGTAGTAACGGCTCCAGTACTTTTTGATGTTGTCAGCACCTGTGAATGTGAAATGCAAAGTCAAACAAGTGATCACATTCTGTGGAGATGGTGGCAGGGGTGAATCATATTTCCTTCAGGCATTATCAAGTTATTCTTTGCGCAACCACTGGAGTATGGGTATAGTTCAGCAATTTTTTTTTTTTTTAATCATTTGTTTATTTATTTATGAGATAAGCTGCTAACATAGCCTTCATTAAACTGTGTTGTATGTTTTTGAGTGAAGTAAGGCGATTACTTTCTTACGCTTGAACACCAAACAAACAAGAACAAAACAAAAACATTACATTTGAAAGTTTTAAAGTAACAAATTTGACTATAGTTTGTCAGTTGCCAAAGCTGGCAATTAGTGACAGTATACTTCTTCACCTTTTCTTTCGCCACTCTTTCTACCAACACTTCAGGCTGGAGTGCAAATCTAGCAGACAAAGTGGTACTTGAGGGATGGACTGGCAAGTCTCCTGCCTTGAAATGCTCTGGTTTCTGTCATGTCTCATTACATTGAGGAGGTGACTTCTGCCACCTATTGGCCTAAATGGTATTTCTCCTAACACAATTCTGGTGGCAAAAAGTCCACACAAAACTTGCAATGCTGCTTGGTTTAAGTATCAAAATATTTGACAGCATTGCATTTTAATCTCTTTCACTTATCCGCTTTTGTGGTTTTGCAAAATGCAGTGCTCTGCCCAGACAGAGAAATAAGGTGCCGCCTAATGCTTTTTGGATGCAACTACACTTCTAAAAATGACTTGTGAACTAATAAATTGTGGAGTGATTTTTTTGTAATGATAAATCAAAAAGGCTTTGTACTTCTGTTAGAATGTACTTTTACTTGAAGCTTTTTTCTTCTAAATCTCTGCTGGGTCCAGTAACAGCCGCTGGTGTTTTTGAGGGTAATAATAACCACATTGTGTTCAGTGATGTGCACATTATGTCCCTATGCCGGCTGGTGGTCGGTGAAAACTTTCTTCATTCTATTATGAAAACACAAATGGTAGTCATATTATTGTTAGAGAAAACACAGAGTTGGACAGGGTGTAGATCTATTTTTAAAGAGGGAGTAGTCTGAAAGTCTTCAGAGCGGGACCCGCAGATGTGTGACACTGCGCTGTCTGACCGTTCAACTCGTCACATTGATAATCAAGCCAAAACATATGAAGTTTGAAGTTTAAAGGACAATGTGCAGTTACATTAAAAAGATGGCTGCACCAGATTTAGCACCATGCTACTTTCCATCCGTAGTCCCCAACAGTACAATCATTAAACATACATATCAAGATACAGTTCAAAAAGTGCAATGGGGTGCATATGGGTCTTTAAAGCAAAGGTTATGGCTATACTGCAGAAATGATACAACCATACAGCATAACCAATATGATGAACAGCTATTTAATATTATTCTAATCTCTATTATTATATAAATTCTCTTTAATTGTAAAATGTTTGTTTTTTTCTTAGATTCACCTGACTGCAAAGCTCAAAGAAACATTTTATGAATAAAAGCCACTCTGCAGGCATTCTGCCTTGTATTGTCAATCCCGAGAGACCGAGAGGTGACTATTGGGACCACTTCTTCATCAGCTGTTAATGTGCCACGAATGAGCATGGGGAAATAGCTTGTCTAGACTTGACGTCACATCAGTGTCCAGACATACACGCACTACACACTTAACAGATCCCTCCCCGTGTCCCCAGCGGTGCCCTTCCTACCTAATCTGTATACCTGGCACCAGCGCTCACCGTCAGTGTCAACTAGCTCAGAAGCCCGTGCTACATGACACTAACTAAATGCATAAATGACTATAGATTATGTTGGTGTGCCTTCATTAAAAATACAATCACAAATTAAGGAACTTCTGTATGGGCAAGGGTTTCTAACCATTTTAAACTTATTGAATGGCAAAATGGTAAAACATATTTTACATTCAAAGACAGTGGATGACTTGCACACAAGAATTTGTGAATGTTTTGAGCAGGCCCAGTATTAGTGGTGCAGGTGAATGTTGCAGCTAAAATATGAAGTAAACAACTTGAAAGTGATCGTGAAGCATCATGTGCGTGTATTTTACCACTGTAACTCATCCATAACTATGGAAGACCAAACGTGCCAACACTGTTTTGGTTTGTGTTTTGGTCATTTGCAGATTGGAACAAACTCTCGGCTGCGTGCCGTGGGCTGTTCCTTCCGAATGACGCTCTAAAGAAACAAACCAGATTGTATGATTGTTAGAGTTTGGCTCGAGGCGTGAGTGAGGGTGGGGTGACCAAACTGATATTCCGGTGTATAAAATGTGGGGCGACAGTGGTTGGTAGAGCGGGTCGTTCCATGACCGGAAAGTCGGGAGTTCAAATCCTGGTGCACGCTGTTGTCGTCTCAAAATACTTTATCCAAATTGACTAGCGCGGAGATTGCCAGTAAGTAGAAAGTGATAAAATACATACAATAGAGAGGGTTTTCACTCTACTTGCCAGGCTACTTCTTATAGCCAATCTAACTTGCTGAAATGATAACTCATTGATTGATTGATTAATTGCCTATTTTGTCAGTTTTAATCTTCAAATATAACATAAGGCATAAGCTTCTTTTAGTGTGTATTTGCAAGAACAGGGGCAGGGGGCAAAGAAGGGAGAGTAGATTTCATAATGGTTTACTATGAGGTGCAGCAAAGACTAATGTCTCTAAATCAAATGTGTCATCCATGGGACGAGTGTTTTTCCTGGCACAATAATGTCCCACCAGACAGCCTTTAACCCAATTCAGAACAAACTCTTTTCAAAAGCTTCCAATGTGTTCAGTCCAAATTTGGTAATGCCCTCGTTGGTGGTCCCCTGGTGCCTCTTTGTGTATGTGTATGTGTTACTGTGTGTGTCAGTGAGAGTATGTTTTCATCCTTTCAGAGGACCAGGTTGGTTGCCTTCAAAATATGCATTGCACATGTCATATGCTGTGTTCACAACACCAGATAAAAGATGGCATCTCTTCAGAGTAAGTGATTTCTGTGTATTAACTAAGCAGAGGTCCAGAACATTATTTGTTCTGTTTATGGCTGTGCATCTCAGCTCATCTGTGCTTATTGCTCAGCTTCCTCGAGTACTTCACGTTTCCAGGAAAAACAGGCTGCAGTGTGCAGCCACTTTACAAAACATTAACAGGCTGTGACGTCTATCCTCAGACTGTGAACAGAAAGCATGACGCGACCAAGGAACCCAAGATTTCCTTTTTACAAATAAGACTTAAAGGGAGGAAAAGCATGAATGGTCTGCTTTAACTACACATTAACAAGTACTAGAGTAGTAAAGTGAGGGTAACTATAGTTCACACAGTTTTAGTTTTTATTTAGTAAGAAATACACACTCACCTCCAAGTTCTTTTACATTCAAGATTGCGTTTTGAAATGGCACTGCTTTGATACTGAAACCTGAAAAAGGAAATGAATCTGATTAAAATAGAAAACTATTGTGAGCATTACGGCATCTTAACTGCATGCCTTCAACATTGCATTAATGCTGCAAGATAAGATAAGTAAAAGGAAGAAGAACATGTATGAAAAAGCAGGGGTGTGTGTGAAAACACAAGGCACATTCTGTCTCAACAGAAACAGTTACACAGACAACACTGTCCAGGTTGATTTTAAGAGAGGGTAACGCAATTTCTGTACAATAGAATGAATTGTAAGATTTGCAATAATTAAGGGATTGATGAAAAAAAACAGCAACTGATTTAAACTTGAAGGCACTATACCAGATTTTTTTGTTATTGAAATGAAATTTGTTTTGCCCTGCCTGAGACATTTGTGGAAATAATACTGTGCATCTAAATATACAGCATTTTCATCAAGTTCATGAGTTTGCAACTACTTTTCTTGCATTTCTGTAACAGTGACCTTAAAAACTGATCCTATAAACGCTACTCTATAAAGAAATGGGATTTTAGAAATGCGTTAGGAAAGTTAGGAATGTGTTTAGACCACAACTATCAATTTAACTTACTTGCTCCTGCTTTCATTATTTGTAATAATAAAGACAGCTGTAGACACTGATGATACAACTACAGAACTATAGCAGAAGAAATAGAGTGGAGACCAACCTGTGGTAGGGACGATCCCATCACTGCCTTCGCTGCAGAGGCGGGAGAGCAGGCTGGTTTTCCCGGCACCTGTCAGACCGATGCACACCACATCATACTCTGGTCTTGGTGGTGGAGGTCCTTTACAGCACAGCGCACGGAAACACTAGAACAGAGAGCAGGCCATTCTGTTTCACTGTTCATATAAAAATGACCATTAATCACATAAAAAAGAACACATCACTCGTCATAGATATTTCGTGTAGTACAATTTTCTGGGCGGCGGGTCGGTTAGTCAACAGTTGTATCTGATTGGACCCTTGAGGCGGCCAGAGGCAGACCTGCCAGTCCTTGAGTCATGACCTAGGACTAAGTGCCTGCTGTGAGACATTAAGAACAAATGCAGTGTGAACCGTGAATGGTGCTTTAAACCTGTGTGGAGAAAGCAGTATCCAAACTAAAAGGAGTTCACTTTTATTAGCAAGACAGGAACCAGCCTGGACAACACGAATACCCCACAATGTACAATATCAGGTTTCAGGGCAAGAATCAGCACAGGACCACTTGCTGTTTCTGACATGAGTGGAGACCTATAAAGATGCGCTGCTCAGGCACTCAAACAAGTGGACATCAGGCCTTTACCCTTTCATTTAGTCTCAACAGGAAGCGTCCTTTCAACTCAAAAATATTGAGAAGTAGTGCATATACTGTAGTACAAGATAAGATAACACAAGATAAAACTTTGGAGAAATTCACCCTTTCATTATTTGTAAACATTTGGGGCTTAACTGGAGGCGGAAAGCTAGATCCCCATCTATTTCCATTGTAGCTGTAGTAACGATAAACAAATGTCTAACTGCTGTTGCAAATATCAGATAAAACCTTATTTTATCGTCTCAAATGTTGTTCCTCTTGTTCTTGCACCTTAAGCCACAACAGGACCACATTTTAGTTGTAGTTTTACACTTATAAATCACTAGTTTTAGTTTAATCTTATTTCTCCTGCTCACTTCCTGCCTCCAGCTGATGTCACTGATGACATCAGGGTCTATAGGGCAGTGCAATCTTGTGAATAAAAATATTTAGTGGCCTGGTGCTTATTAATCAACAGCTCTACAGTCAATCTTGAGGTAATGACACAGCATTGTTTCGAGGACAGTTTGGCCTTGGGTGGAAAGCAGCTTCTTTTAAAAGGCAATGGAGCGGAAAGCACCTTTTTTGTTTTGAGTTTTATTTTCGAAATGTCAGTCTCGTGAACCATGTGAAAAACAAAACAAAAGGTTGCTAAACATGAGATAAAAATGTAATGTAATTATGTCCAACTATGAATATCATGTCTAACATTAGGCATTTGTAAAATATTTTAAGTCATACTGTAATGTGACAGAAAGTATGTTAGCATTACAGTAATAAAATTAATTTCTTGCAACATGAATGAATGAATGGATGAATGAATACAATCATTTATAGAGCCCTTTACAACACTTAAGCCATCAATCAAAGCGCTTTAAAGTAGAATATAAAATTTAATAAAACAAATTAAAAGAACGAAATAGTAAAGCAGTAAGAAAAAGACACCGTCACCGTGTTACTGAGATAAATACATAAGTCAGTGATGGTCCGCATATCAAGGGGCAGCTTATCCCAAAGTCTAGGTTTAGACCTAGTTCTAGGGGCTTCCAGCAGAAGCTGATTTGACGACCTCAAGGCTCTGTTGGAGTTACGAACTGACAAGAGTTCTGACAAGTACAGAGACTGGAGAGGGGCAAGGCCATCAAGGGGTTTAAAATCAATGAGCAACATTTTAAAATCAACTCAAAACTCAATTGGAAGGCAATGAAATGAAAACAACATTGTAGTTAATGTAGAGTCTGGCCTTGCGTCTTAAATAGGCCGATCACACGTGTCCGTCAGCTCATGTTGCTTCTCATGATGGAGATGTGGAGATCCAGACACGGACGCAGCAACCCGACCCCCTGACTCCTCACTGAACTCTTCAGTCTGCTCCGACAGGAAACATTCTCCTTTGCATTAAACACTTCGATCAGAAACACACGCGTGTCAAAACTAAAGTCAGAGGAGATCTCCACATGCTCCTGCTCCACAGCTACATGTCCAAACTTTAGAGGTCACTCCGCAATCTGCCTTTACAGCACAAGCTGTATGTGCAATAACCTCTGTGTTTACAAATACCTGCAATCAATGTCACTTCATCATCACAACCACCTGACTGTAAACACTCACACCTGCTGCTTAATGTACATCTCTATCCACACATTCAGGCCGTTGAATTTGTTAATTAATCATTCTTTTTTTTTTACTTAAAACCCATTTTATTCTTAGGCATTCCCTCATAGTTTTATAACATTTCACAGTTTATTTGTCACTGTTACAAGTTTTATGTTTCATGTTGCTCGATTGCACAAAAGAAAATTCCTAGTTGGTGAAACCCTTCACTGGCAATGGCAATAAAATCTAGTCTGATTCAGATTAAGCTCAAGACCACAGAGTGTCCATTAATGATGGAGGTACAATTGGCTAGTTCTCCGCGAAGCCAGTTAGCACACGGGGGCTGGCTCCGGAAGCTCCTATTGACTTTCCATTGAAACTTTTTGGCCCCTCTTTAACTCATTATTGAAATAGTCTTGTTGATATAACCCTCACGCTGCACCGTGCTGTTCTTTGTCTTTAAACATTTTCAACATTAAAAGAGAACGTAACTCGCACATACCAAATATGGATTTGGCTCCAAAAATTCAACGTGGCGGTGGTTCAAATGCATGAATTGGCTTCGTTAGCCCGTGTTGAACGCTATGGGGAAAGCCACACAGGCTACCTCCATCTTTATCTACACCAGGAGTCTCCAGCCTTTTTTACTATGTGAGCTACTTTTGTGTTGGCAGCGAGCTACTTATACTTAAAAAAAACACGTGTAACTCGGACTGACAAGATGATAATTCAACACAATAAAAGTAAATGACAGTAATTTCTGCTTCATTTGCTATATTCACCTAAATGTTTGGATATATTTTGCTCAGAACAACAAAAATGCATCTAAAATTTGACACATAAAGCATATGTAGAAATGTAGAAAGCCATTGGCGAGCTACTTGGAAAGGGATGGCGAGCTACTGATAGCTCCCGAGCTACTGGTTGGAGATCCCTGAGTGACATGCTCCAGACGCACATGACGGCGTAGCTTACCCATTTCCTCAAAAAAAAAGTTGAAGAATTTGGAAAAAAACACAAAAACTACTGTACATGTCCTACTCAACAGCAATAATTAAAAGGACATTCCAGCAAAGATCTATTTGCATTTGGTACTTTCTACATGTAAAACATCATTGCGTTTGGCCCTTCGCCCTGCATGGAAAAAACTTTGGGCGCCCATGACTTAAATAATTAGAAAAGCATGGCACTTGTAGATTATAGAACTAGTATGTACATAAAGCAACACAGTTTCTCCGACAGAAGCACACAGTAGGCTGGTTCTAGGGTCAAACTCACATACGCTCTCATCGGAGGACAAAGCTCGCACCTTTGGCCTCTTTGACAGAAAAAGATTGACGACAGAAGCTTGACCAAACAACTTCAGGAGAAAAAGGGTTAGGCCCATGAGACAAGGCCAGAGCAACAGGAGTCTACTCGAGGCGCACAGAGAGTATGCGATTTACTTTATTTAACATTTTAAACTTGATCTATATGTGCTTTTTATGGCAAAAGTTCAGGTTCACTTAAAAATGCTCCAAACTTTGTTTTCAGAGGAATTATTTATCGCTGAAGCTAATATGAATTGATATGACGTTTTCTTACCAAGACATTATGGATTAGGAGAAACTGGGAAGAAGCAAAGACACACCATTCAATTTGGAAACTTACTAGTCTGTACGTAAATTAAATAAATGGCAATTATGGCCTGAGAGTAAGAGAAAGATGAGTGTGGAAAAGTTCAATAAAAGGCCAAACGATTGAGCAGACCAAACTTATAATAAAGACAAACTAACCACATAATACTACAGACTTACTACATGACTGTTTTCTTTCAGGCAGTGTCAGTGTTCACGATGTTGTAAATGCACCTGACTTGGAAGGATGGAATAGGACCTGGACTTTTTTTTTAGAAACACTCACAGTATTTTTAGAGATAATAAATGTGGGTTCACAGAGTCACAGATGCTGCCGACTGGTTCAAGTTACACTCATGTACACACTGCTCGTTGGCTGGAGCTGGCCAGCTTATAATTATTGAACACATTATAAGGGCTAACTACATCTTGATTGAGTAGTGCAGTGGTGGTGTTGCACATAAAGCAGGTGTTAACGATTTTGCAGACAAAGACAAAGCATTAGGTCTTTGTAAAGTAGAGCTTTTATGTTCTTGATTTACGTGGGATTTGACGGAAGGGTGTTATCTGTTTCCAATAAAACCTTCAAATCTTGCAAATTATAATTTTATATTTGGATAAAATAGGCCAGAAGCCATGGAGGAAGAATGATAGGAAAGGACATGAGAGTCACTACACACAGGACACAGACGAGTTCAGTACCCAGACATTTTTATTTTTCCAGACTGAGTGTCGGGACAACACTTGTGTGGAAGACTCACTTGTGACCTTTGGAAATGACAGCCCTTTATATGGGTGTCCCGGCGGAGAAGCAGCACAGATTTGTGTGTAATACACACCGGCAGCAGTCATAACACAGGCCCGTAAAGCTGGGCTGAGGGTGGGACAGACCTACACTGTAGTAAGCTCAGGAGTGAAGGGGAACTGGGGGCAGGGCATGGGAGGCTGGAGGGGGCACATTCATTCATCCTCATTCATCTTCTCCCCTTCAGTTGTTGTTGTTATTTGCACTTTGAAGCAGGATGGGGGTGCACAGTGGGACAGAAGCCTCAGTACAGTGAGGGGTGCGCTGCATGCCATTCTCGTTAAGGCTGAGACAGACATGCCAGACACACGGCTGCTCAATGGACTCTTCCCAGGCCTTGTGTTGCAAATGGCCAGGACCCCATTACCTTACACAACATGGAAACGGGTTGTGTTTTCGTCAAATGACCAAAACAGATCGTTAAGCAGCTAATGAACAAGGGGAAACAGAAGAATGGCTAATGCATGCCACCTTTCACAAACCTACATGTGAGATTGAAGTTGCACGAGTATTCAACATGGCAAAATATAGGACTTAGTGCACTTGTTGATCAACTAAGGTCTGTAAACAGGTGCATTCATTAACCCTGCATTAGGAATAGATCTCAAGGCGCACAGACAGATCTAAAACCGAGTGACTGCTTTGCCAACAACATGCATGTTTTATCGTCGGATGGTACGGTTAAACAGCTAGTGCTCTTGTCTCCCCGAGCCTGTGTAGAGTTCCTCTGCGTGCTCTGGTTTCCCTATCTCCGAGGGTCCTATCTGGGGCCAAGATGGATGACACATGTTGTTTGTGCGAGTAAATGAAGGAAAACGAAAGGAAACTGGCCCAGTGTGGCTCATATGTTAATTAACATGCAATGTCCTGACCAAATAAACAAATCAATAAATAAGAATTTTGTGCAATTATATGAAATCCTGGAACGCGATGAAAATCTCAACACCAGCTTTGAATGTTATCCGTCCTAAACTCTACAGTGACTGACATACGGCAATAATAAGATGACCCTGTCTGCATCAGGGTAACATTCTGTCTGGTGAAGTAGACCGTGCCTTACTTAAGTCGACAAAACCATGCACAACACACATTATGCCTGTGCATCTGTGCATGTGTACGTGCATGGGAGAGAGCTGGGAAGAAAGAGTGAGAGAAAGAGAGTAAGAGGAAAAAGCTGATCTGCTCGTCAATGTTTTACCCAAACTGGGACCACCCCTATTCCCTACGCATATTCCACACAGCACAGACTGACCCTCATTTGGGAGTAATAGTCCTCAGATATAAGACACCGGGCTGGACAAACTAACAGACTGTGCCCAGTGGCTGGTTACTGTGAATGGTTGAAGAGAAAGCCAGATCAAAGGCAGAAGAGCAGACTTGGAAAAACATTTGAGCTGAGAATGGAGATATACCTTACAAACCCACTCCCACTGGGATATAGTTAGGAGGGCATAGGGATCAAGTTACCACCAAAAACTGGTGTCGAAAGACTCTACCATTTAAGCAGTCTATTTGGTGCTTCTTTTATCACATCCATGTAAATCAAAGTGCACAAGCGTATCAAACATTGTTGTTGCAAATGAGGGGCTTCTTCTTTTAAGCTGGGTCGTGATGGTTTTATTGAAGGCAACTGTGACTCCGTGGTATGACATGTACACAGACTGACGCAGGGTGCATTTGGCCAAGCAGCAATAAGGCCATGAACAGAGTGCAATGTGTGGCAGGAGGTGGAGCGTTGGTGTAAATCATGTCAATGACAGAAGACTACTGTGGACCATCACAATAAATCTGACTCATTTGAGGAGGCAGTATCTGTCTGGTCAGGACCAGTCTAGACGCTCCTATTGAGGGGTCCTACAGTGAAGCTTGCCTCCGACACCATCTGGATGTGGCATTAAGCACACATCCATCGCATCCGCCGCCTCTACTGTTTACAAAAAGAATGCTAGCTGAATACAGTCTGTACACAAGGGTAGAGAAATCAGTTCCAAAACTGGTGTGTCAAATTCTTACCAAAAGCTTGATGACAAATTAGGATTTCTTCCGCTGTAAGAGTTATTTAACAAAAACAAAAGCAAACTCATTGTGGTTACATGGTACATTTATGAATTAGAAGGTTATAGTCAAAGCACGAGGCTGAGGTTGTGACACCAAAACTACACCCCGGGAAAAGGATACCACAAGTTAACTTTGGGAAACGGGAAATAAACAACATAGGAAGAGTGTTAGTTGTATTAAAGCCATGCCAAAAACATTGGTTTCCTGGACACAGTATAACGCAAAAGATGTTTTTCCACACCCATAATAGAGGATCAAAGCTTTAGGGGCCCCCTTTTGAAGGCCCTGAAACCAGTGTGCAATAACCAAGGGGGGTGGGGGGTACCCCATCTCATAGAAACAAAAAGGCTGGAAGATAGAGAATACGTGTCCTACTTACATCAGATAACACACATTTTTATCTACCAATTTGATAACAATTATATTTTATGATTTGAAAAATACCTCGATCCATTAATCACGATTTCATTCACATCAACACGAGTCAAGCACAAACACTTCATAGACAACTACGCGTTTGACCTAATGTGCTACTAAAAGGAACAATATGAGTAACAAATGGACAAAACAACTGTCAACACTAAACTAGTGTTTTATTCAATTATTAAAATTATAAGATGTTTTGCCATTATGAAAAAAATAGAGCCAGTTTAAAACTCATTTGTCCATTAAAAATAGATGAGTATTAATAGGAGTATAGGAGTGAAACATAAAGGACAGGCCAGTAGGAAATGCAGTTGGTTCTACTGTGTCATTAGCCCTTTGAGTCCAGTTTGAGATGAAGACTCGGGGCGTTCCGGCACATTTGTCGGAAGTTAACCAGACACATTGTTTTAACCTTTGCTTGAGGAGCCTATGTCTGATTCCCAGAGGCTGCCTGTGTATAAGGGTCAATGACTTCAATAGGCGTTCATTAAGCACAGTTAGTGTCAACAGTTAATTATGCAAATGCAGAGACCCCTCATGATGATGGCACCCTGGTCTCCCCCTTTCAGTGGCTCTGACAAAAAGTCCCATCATCCTCACAGCTCATAGGTTTACTTACACATGCTATACGTCTTTCAAACGAGCCATTTTTCCCTCATTCATTTTTGTTTGGAACCAAAATGAAGTGTTGTGGAGCTGATACATAGATGGGGGCCCCTGCAATCTCCAGTGGTGTTTCTCGCCATCAAAGAATCTCCGGAAGGTCCTTGCTGTGTGAAGCTGAAAGCTCACGAACGTCTCCTCATCGTAGCTGGGAAGTAGGGGGTAGAGTGCCCCCTGAAAAAACTAAATGTGGGAAAAAAATCAACAACAAAACAGTCAATTAAGCAAAAATGCATGACAGCCAAATTCAAGCTTTATCTGTATGAAGGTAATGACAGGCCTCTACATACTGTATGTCTGTGGCCCCTAGGTTTTCAAAGGCTGGGAAGCCAACAGTAATCAATAATCACACTTTGAGCCCCTCACACTTGGTTGAGCGAGTCTCAATCCCCGTAAATCTACGTCCATCTTCTCCTTCCTTATGGGACTCGCAGACAGTTCCTGTTCAGGTAGTTGTCAAAACAAACCAAAAGTAAAATGAACTCTTTCTTCACTGTATCACATGCACCCATGAGAATCAAAAACAGTCTTGAACACTTTTTCATACAATAATAATTATAATAATATTGGTGTCACATACGTATGTGTTTACTCTCACTTCATAAGTGCCACGTTTGAAGTTTTGCTCACAATGAACTGACACTTACACAAAGCGCGTGTGATTGCTGCTATCAATGGAAATGTGCACAAAGTCGAGAGAAACACTGAGCTGGAGCAGGAACATGTGTGAAGGGCACTACTATACAAACTGTAAGACTCAATCCCACACAGGGAGCACTGCACTGCAGCCAATTGATTCCACCTGGTTTTCTTCTTCAGCAAAGGAACAAACCCAGGCCCGTGGCCCATCTAAGCAAGTCATACAGTATGTGACATGATTCCATGTAGTTATCTGCCTCCCACAAGTGTGGCTCATGACAACAGCAAGTTGTTTGTATCAGCACATGGGGGCAACAGAAACAACTACAGCCTTCCGCTCTGGATGGCATTAACAAACATAACATGAAAAAAAAACCTGAAACATGAATGATATAATTATACTAATGGATGATGTCACCAGTACTTGGTGAACTCAATAAAATGTATTTTAGAAAAAATGAATAAAAATATGGCATGCAAAGACAAACCATGCTTTGAAGGTGAGCCTCATGTCTGTTTAAGACAAGGACTTCAGAAAATCATACTTTACCGGAAGAAGAGATGGCCACCAGACAAATAAAAGGCCTCTGCACACCCACACACATTCAAAGAGTCCCTGCCAAGGCTGATAGACACATGTTGTGCGTATGGCAAGATTGCGCAAAGGAACTTTCACAAACGGCTGAGCACAGAGGGAAACATTTACTTAGTCAGAGACAGGAAAGAACAGACAGAGGCCAACTGCGCCATGATCCATCACAGGCCTACCTATGACACTGCACAGTGCAATCTGATGCAAAGGTAGCCTAAGCTCTTCCTGACACATCCTCCCTAGAGATATAGTAAGCCCATCTCAGAAGAACTGGGTATGCACACAAGATTGAGAGGATCTCTGCAAACCCGCAGATAGACTGAGATGAATAAGACACAGCCTAATATTAAGCCTTCATGCAAGGAAGTAGTCAAACACAATGTGTTTTTCATTCACTGAAGGCTTGGAGTTGATTTTTGCAAATCCAGACTGATTTTTTTTTACTTGAGTTGAACTTTGAAGATTTCAGGATACCGAGGGCCCACTATTTGTCTTCATGTTTTAGTTTAATACCACATGCAATACAACAGGACGGCATAAATGCAACATGTCAGAGCCATTAGATCTGATAAAAATAAGCACTAAAAACTAAAGTGAATTACTGCAGCTTTGTTGTGTTATCAATCTGGCGAAATTTGTCACAATTAATCCTGCTCTTCAATGCCAGACAAAAACTGAAAAGTGTGAGGCAATATATTTAATGCAGAACAGATCCTCTCAGCAGTCATCCCTCAGCTGAGTCATATGAACATAATAGTGCAACCAGGTTAATAATATGGAATGAAAAAGAGGAGCAACAGTGATATAATACCAAATATATTGTAAAAACTACATAGCACAAAACTGTAGACTCAAGTGTTATTGCCAAGCACTAAATCAGAGTCCATGAGCTTATTAGTGATTTGATGGCTCCACCCAGAGGACACATCAGCATCTACACACAAACATGCATGTCCACTCCTTTAACCAAACTCTTGACATTCTTGTAACACTGTAAAATTCATGAAAATGCCACTGTTAATTATTATTTCATTTTATGGGAAACCTGATCCTTGTAAATGTTTGGGAGGCAAAAGGTCTCGAATAAAGTGATGATCTAATAAAGTAAAAGTGCAAACAAAAACAAAAAAAAATGTATTATGAACTTATTCAGTCAACATTTTGGCTACATCAAACAAACCAAACCACAATATTGGATTCTATTTTCATAGCTTTAATGTGTATAAAAGAGCCTTTGCTGTGCTAGGGTCGCCTGAAGTCAATAAAAACCTCTAGCCCTATATACTGTATGGCTTTAATAACACAGTATAGCCTTAAAGAAAGAAAAGGAATGTTCTGCTGTTTGAAGTTGGCGTTGCACATATCACACACACCAAAGTTGATTCCTGGAGCGCATTTCTATGCATCACAGAATAACTTCCAGATTTATCATTGTGGAAGAGGAACAACTCAAGCAAATGTTAAACTGTCTCAATTTATACAGCGATTTTCCACCTACCCCAGGCATTCAAACTAAGCACTTTTCCATCAAGGATCCGACCAGTGTACAATGAGAACACAATGACAGTCGTAAGATGGCAGATCTAGCATGTGAGCCACTGTTTGACCAGTAAGAGTATACTGTTACTTCAAAATTATATTACTCTAGTTGAAATAAAAAGTGTTGTTTGACAAAACTACTAAAAGAAGTACAGAAAGTTCAAATGTTTTTCAGGTAAATGTTCTACCTGCCTCTGGTGGTACTAGGGCTGAAACAACTAATGTAATGGACAACTATTTTAGTAATCCGTCTGTGTAGGTTCTCAGTCGTACAGGAGTTGTCATCATCGTTATTAAGCTGATGACGATCTTTGGACTAAGATCGAAACGTCCTAAACGTCCGAAACGACAGAGTACAGATGAAGACTGAAGATTTTTTGCCTATTTTAGTAATCGATCTATCGTTTTCTAGAAAGAATTGTCTGGTTTTTAACTCACACAGCGCAGAAGTACAATAAAAGTTAGTATTTCTGATGAAAATCCTTTCTCTTTAAAAAGGTAGGCTCACCTTTCTTAGCATCATTGAGACCCCACGAGGTGATATCTTGCATGGGGCTCCACTCCGATTGAGATTGACCGTCATGTTTAGCTTCTTCCATTTTCTAATGATTGCTCCAACAGTGGACCTTTTTTCACCAAGCTGCTTGGCAAGTTCTCCGTAGCCCTTTCCAGCCTTGTGGAGTTGTACAATTTTGTCTCTGGTGTCTTTGGACAGCTCTTTGCTCTTAGCCATGCTGAATGTTTGGGTCTTACTGATTGTATGGGGTGGACAGGTGTCTTTATGCAGCTATCGACCTCACACAGGTTCATCTGATTCAGGATAATACAGTGGAGTGGAGGAGGACTTTTAAAGGCGGACTAACAGGTCTTTGAGGGTCAGAATTCTAGCTGATAGACAGGTGTTCAAATACTTATTTTCAGCTGTATCACACGAATAAATTGTTATAAAATCATAGATTGTGATTTCTGGATTTTTCTTTTTAGATTATCTCTCACACAGTGGACATGCACCTACCATGAAAATTTCAGACCCCTCCATGATTTCTAAGTGGGAGAACTTGCAAAATAGCAGGGTGTTCAAATACTTACTTTCTTCACTGTAGTTGGTGGTTTCCTTGTCCTATTGTTCCTATTGTATGTAAAACTGGCACTGACTCTGTTGACTGTGAAGTTTGCACCTTGTTGGACTTTTGAATGTATGATGTTCTTTCTGTTATGTTTTTATGTATCCTTACTGCAAAAAGTGCCCTACTAAAAACAAGAAAAAAAATCTTAAAACAAGACAAAATGTATTGTTTTAAGCAAAAAAATCTGCCAATGGGGTGAGCATTGTTTCCTTGCT
>OMNZ01025228.1:4501-26436 GCA_900303255.1 Lesueurigobius sanzi | reverse complement strand
AGAATGTTTTGTCATAAATTGACATTAAAATCATTATAAAAGAACAATCGCAGTGGGATGAATACTGATTAAAAGTATTATATTTTAAAAATACATGAATGATTCATTTCAAGCTCTTTGGCCATAGAGTATAGTAATATTATAAGTATATAGTATCTGCACTCTTAACTCTGTAAAGTCCAAACCATGAAATAATTGCTATAATTGCATGAAATAATTGAATTTTTTTTTACTTTACTTTTTTACTTTTTTTTATTGGAGTGTTTATTGAAGCTTCTGACAAATAGAAACAAAAAATATGCAATATTAATTTGCTTATATGAGTTTAAATTTATCATATATCAGTATCATATTTGTTACATTGGCTACATTTGTCTGTGTGAATGCATGTAAAACACATGTAAAATACATTTAAAACACCCATATAAAACAAATTTTAAAAATTAATAATTTTACTCATACCCAATAGTGTCATTTAAAGTGGACATATCATGCATTTCAATTTTAAAAACAGGCTTAAAATCTTTAATTAGGATGTCTGTGCATTGATATTTTACATTTTATACATTTAAATAATGCCTCTGTGAAGGTGACATGACGCTCAAATATAGTATGTGTCAGGGCTGATGAGGATTTGGCCTGGAGCGCCCCCTACAGGCAACAGGTGGAATCGCATTGTAAAAAACAAACAATTAGCGTTGATTGAAACATGTGTCTGTAGCGCAACCAAGCGGCTGGGTCCACGCTATGAGACAGAACGGCCCAGAACTGATCAATTTTGGATTATTGGCTTTAAAAATGTGGAGGGCAGTTTGGGGGTTTGAACAATGACGTAATTGTTACCAGGAAGTACAAAACCAAGCGCTGCAGAAGTCAACATGAATGGACCAACGCAAACAGGATTCATTCAAAACTGCGTGAATTAAGTGAAATACTGCTCCCGGTCTGTTTTTGCCGAGGGAACAACGTAACAACGTGGTTAAAAGCTTTAAAAAGTCGATTTAGCATGATATGTCTCCTTTAAACTTTTAATTTATTTAATCTAAAAATAGAAGATTTGATATAAATACATGCTACTTTCAAAATAAAAAGAAGTGGACTCATGTATTTAGAATGCCGACGTTTCACTGTCTATCCAGACAGCTTCCTCAGGGCAGACACGCCCACCTGATATAGACGTGGTGGGCGTGGATGGTGCAGCTCCAGTGACGTCAGATGACATCACTGTCAATCCTTCTCAACAGACATCTAAAACGGCCGGCAGCCGTTTTAGATGTCTGAATTACTGCCCCCTGGCGGATGGACCTCTTTATTACAAGTATCTGATTGTATACATCAGGTTTTTTGAGAAATATATCACCCTGATTATGTAGAGCAGGGGTTTAACTACTAAAAATAAACTAGGGCTGATGCATATTGAATATTCATGAATATCAAGTTGATATATGTCTTTTAATAACTCTACTTATGTTATTTGAGAACACAAAGCATTGTAAAATAAAGTATATAGTCCTCTTTTATACAAAAAAATAGGCCTATATTGCACACGCAAACAGAGTGGGCCGCAGACTATACTGTTTAATCTGAATGGTGGTCCTGGGGCAGTACCAGTTGAAAACCCCTGATGTAGAGGGCTCCAAAATACATGTATCAGATGTGATACAAATGGTTATACAGGGTTAAGAATTCAATGGGGTTTGTGTTTAATATACATTAATCCATTATATCTCGAGTATTTCCATGGCACATTGTACAGGATTTCCACATTGTTATAATAATAATAATAATTCTGTAAATACCCTCTTCTTGAGTGATTATTTGAGTTACTTCTACTTCAGCTGTTACTCTTACCTTCAAAACTAAATATCCCATCTTTTGAATGGTCCATATAGTCATATGGCTGAAACCCATGATACTGTATATTTAACAAAAATATTAGGTACATCAGCCACACATGCACATGGTTGATCTTGGACGCTCCTGAACAAGGTCCTGGCTGGGGATCTGTAAAGGGGTCTCTGGGCGCCGCACTCTGGTTCAGCCAAGTTGGACATGTTATGCACAGATTACGACCATAATAAATCGACTTTCTCATGCACCAATCTAGCTGACATAAGTGCTAGAAAAGACCCACAATGGAGCTGCAATTTCTGTATTCCTTTTGTAGCATTTGAAGCCATTTGGTCCTGGACAGTTTCAGCCACTTTTAAAAGGACCTGTGACATTTTGGAACTCGTAAATCTCATGAGGAAAATTACAACCTGACTCAATAACTGAACACCACTCACCTTTTGTAAAATTGTAAATTTTCAAGGACGTTTGTCTGTGGGGACTGCGTGATGGACGTGATTGTCTAATCTCACTGACAGTTACTCTGATTAGTCTAATCTGTATCGACAGTTGATGTGGAGTCGAGCGTCTGCCCAGAAACAACAAGCCGCATTAACCTACGCGCTCTCTGATTGGATGGATTTTATTATGTATTTATTGTATATCTCCAAGACAGAGCTGGATTGTCATGAAGGAGCCTGCGGTGAAGCAGTGGAGGTTGCTGATATTCATTGTAAACGTCCTTCTTCAAAATTGTAAATGTAGTTGGTACTTTAGTTGCAACAATGTGAGAAAAATGCATTTCTAGACAATCTCCTTTCAATTTACAGTTTCTTATATTATTCAATGGAGAAACAGTGCAATCATTAAACACCTTATTGTGAAGAGAAGGCAATTTATGTTTTTCTAGGTGATAATTCAAGGTTTCTATATTCGTACTTGAAGGTAAATTTGTTTGCAGAGAATACAGCAGTCTGAAAACATATAAAATACAAGAAACAAACAAAAGCCAGATTCGCACATGCGCCCTCAGTAGGACAATGTCAGGATAAAGGCAGGATTTCATTCCAAATATCCTGACATTACCAGGAGAATGTCCTGCTGAAGGACCTTTGAGATGACTTCTGTTATGATATTGGGCGTTACAAAAATAAATTGATTGATTGATTGATTGATTGATTGATTGATTGATTGATTGAAGGCGCATGTGTGAATCTGGCTTATTGTACCAGCTGCACCCAAACTAAATATCATAGCTGCAACCAAAAAGAGGTGTTCCAGCTCATACGCAAGAACGCCCCTAACACACGATAACACCCTCAAACATCTGCTCTTCATAAACACTTCAAAAAAAGAGTTGGAACCTATATATTAAAAACATAAACGATTCCTCTTTTGTTGAATCTATAGGTTATGGAGTCCATGGAGTTAACCTTTTTAGATGATAAATGCAACAATACAATAATTAGAGCCTTGACACAGAATTCTAAAACAATTCAGCCTAAATGCATAGCTTTCTGGAATTCATATTTCTCTAACATCAACTGGAATAAAACCTGGAACCTGCCTTTTAAATATTGCATAAATAATAAAACATTAAAATACTACATGAATATTATCCAGCTAACAAATCAATCTCCAAATTTACCGTCGTCAACCCCAGTTGCAGTTTTTGCCAAGCAGCCACTGAAATAATTATCCACCTCTTCTTAAGTTAAGCAATGGAAAAGACATCTTAACAACGTGCTTTGTGATTGGTTGGTGAAAAATCACAGGAAGTCCCACTTGGGTGTTCTGGTAATCCACCAGGACTCAGGGCTCTGCTGCAGCCCGACCCTTCTCCCCAAATTGTGCATTTTGTGCAAAATGTATGTTATGTCTAAAGAGCAAACTGGCCCAATACAAGAAGATTGAAAAATTTGAGCTTTGCCCGTCTCTCCTTAAAGCATTTCCCTTTTTTCCAACCTTTAGAACTAAGAGACTTAAGAGGTCAACACCTCCTACTGGTTTTGCCTTAAGAGACCCACGATCGTGCAAAGTCCCTCATTTGCTGACAAAGCTTTTCGGATAAAAAGCAAAACATGTACAGATGAAGACTGAAGAATGTTTGCACACCGATTCCCATTTTGTAAGTTTGGTATAGAAATATATTTTTTTATTTTAGAAATAATTTTTTCAATAATTGAATATAAGATAGTTCTTTATTGATCACACAATGGAGAAATTCACTTGTTACAACAGCTCTTAGGACTGGATCACACGGGGGGTGCAAAAAGCAGGAAGAATGTGCCGTCAAGAAGAAAAATAGTTTGCAAACAGGTAATAAAAATACTACAGTGGAAAATTATACTATAACTATAATAAAATAATACTTCACTATTCCAACTCGTACCATTGTTTGGGCTACCAGATAGCTTCACCTTGAGACCTCCCCATCAGGCCTGTCAGACAGTGATGTATGCCCTTATACCTTGTGATGTTGACTATTTCTGGACAATAGACTCCCAACGACGCTGGCCTGGCTCAGCAGTAGCAGTTATGTGGAAAGTGAACCGCGGTATATTTCCATATATACTATGTGCTGTGGGTTATATCGGCTGTGCGTGCTGACTGGAGCTGCCCGGGATGCAAATGAGCTCTGACAGAGGCGGGGCCGGGGGAGGGAGCTCACGGCAGCCTCCAGAGCAGGAAACACCGATGGGAAGTGAAAGAAGTGGAGATGGGATTTCTTCCTGCTCGCCTCACTCCGTCTACATTGGGAAATCAATAAAACAGTGTGATGGTGTGGCCGTGTCAGTGGTGCAGAGGTGTGATCGGATGATAATACAATGCAGATTGGTACTTACTTACTACTGAGGAATATCTCATGGGTATTAGAAAGAGATAATTTTGACATGCATCCCCCACTCTGGAAATGGAATATCAGCATAATGCAATTTTTTAACACATTAGGTTTGGTTCACATTGCACAATATGATGATGGGGGCAGGGGCTAAGAAATGTGCACTGCAAAAATTAATCTAGAAATTAAATTATATTGAAAAAAGTATATTTGCCCTTGATTTGTGACATTCCATTTTGATCCTTGTTTCACTGTGACGCCCTGTGAGGAAGCACCGGATCAGAACACAATGACTGAGGGTGCAAATATAGATCTTCCTCATTCCTCATTAAAATACATAGTGATACCAATACAATTCAGGGTGTGAAAATTTAAAGGTTGCAATGCACTCTTTTGTCCTGTAGATCTGGGCCTGCTGTGATACTGAAATACAAAAATAAATGAATTGTGGCACGGTAGCACAGTGGTTAGCGCTCATGCTTCACGGTCCCAGGTTCGATCCCTGGGCCAGACGGGGCCTTTCTGTGTAGGCTTCCTCCGAGTACTCTGGGTACTCCGGGTTCCCCTACCACTAAAACATGTACAATAGATCAGGATGAATGAGAGTGTGTTTGTGAGTGTGTTACAACGGAAATTAGCTCGAGGCTTCCCATTTATAATTATAATATTAATATATATAATAAATTACATAACACATACATTACAATATTGACAAAATGGCCATATGACTTTTTGTGGCCACATTTGAGCAGCTGATGAAGAAGATTAGACCCAGTAATTCACGAGCTAAATTATAAACCAGGTGAAAATATCATCAAAATTATGCAAATGCTAAAACACTTTGTTTAATCTAATTCACACCAAAGAAAATTCCTAGTCTGTGAAATCCTCATTGACAATGGCACTAAATTCTGTCCATAACCGCTCTTATTACACATAAAGGTTAAAAAAAAAAAACCCTCAGTAATTACATTTTGCTCATGATTAATTCAGAAACAGATTTAACTTTATATAATTTATGCTGCTTGAATTAACGTGACAGGAACATGTTTCAAATACACTTGAAAGATTAAAAATTAACTGGTTTACTGTGGTTTTAATTGGTGACATGCAACGGTCTTCATTAATATTACATTTTCAAGTCATGCTCAATGCACAAAGTGTATCGGTGTTTGTGGAGCTACTGTTCACATTATGTCACATGGGAACTGGAGTTGTTAGCTGGCAAAACGGATTAGCACATGTTGAATCTAGAATTTTCATTTCTTTATTCTATAATTTTACTTCCATACTTTTGTTATACTGTCTATTTTCACGTGTTTTATTTTGCCATAACCATATTTTATTTCATGAGGATTTATTTTGAAATTCCCTAGGTAGGAACTAATTGCAAGGCAAATTGTTTCCGGTGGTGCGCTTAATTGTGACGCGCGCCCTTGGCAAAACGTGAGGAGGAAAAGTTAAGGCAATAAAAGCCAATTCAAGTTCAAATACATAAATCAGAAATGCTAAAGACCTAATTCCTGCCTCTTAAGCATTGGTCAGCCAGTGAGGTATGTTTTTATGTGTTTTATCTAATTTTATTTCTGTATTTTATACCTTGTTTGTACCTCATGGTATTTTACTGTATGTTTATTTTAGTGCAACAATGGCGTCGGAATTGAGACTGTTGAAGATTGGACGTCTAAAGTCTTCATGGCATCAGTAAAAGAACTCTGACATGATCAAGAACAGGTAGAAGTGATATATAGAACTGATCTGTTGGGTTTCAGGTGGCAAGATTTTACAGTCATGAGTATTATGGGATTTCCAGCATTTTTTCATAGTAAACAAATGGTTCTATTAAAAGGTAAAATGCTGGAGATATTGTTCATACATCCATCCATTTTCTTCCGCTTTATCCGGGGCCAGCACTGAATTTACCACTGCGCATGCGTCCAGCGCTAGTTTCTCTAGAAAAAAACAGAAAATCACTGTTAACAGCGTTTAGACTTTGTATTACATAATATACATGACATAACGCTAAACCTAATCCTAACCTTTATTGACTTTGATCATAAACAGTTTTGAATTCAAATGCAGTTTGGATATAGTTTAGTCTATATATAGTCATTTCCATTCAAAACTCTTTATGACCAAAGTCAATTAAGGTTAGGATTAGGTTAGGTTTACGTCAAATTTGAATTTAAACACTGTTAATAGTGATTTTCTATGAGAAACTAGGGCTGGACGCATGTGCAGTGGTAAAGTTAGAAAGAATGAAATGTGCGAATTGAACAAAGAAAGAAATCAGAATATAGGTTCAGCTGCTGTAGACGCTAAAGTATCAAATATATGGGAAAGTAAACAAACAACACTGTGGTGGAATCTAAAATAAAGGTACAACAAGCACACTAAGTAAAGATACTCGTGCTCATTAGTTTCCCCTTGCGTTTGCCCCTTCATGAGTTGAATTTTCCTGAACTCTTTTGCACTGCACAGTATGACAGTCAGTAATAACTTTCTTGAATGTTGTAATATTTTACTAAACCATTTGAACACGGTACGTTCCATTATAGACAAAAAAACATCTTATTGTATCAAAACAAGGCATAAAAAATACCAAGTCAGGACCAAAGCAATGCTCAAATTCAACTGAAATTGAACAACGTTGACTAAAACAGAACTTTTGCTAATTTTTAAGTGGCTATGTTTTGTTTCTTTCTCTGTGGAAATTGCTGAACCAAATATTCTGACAACAATAATTTGGCGATGGCATATCTTTTAGCCTTGAGATGATTGAGAGAATTTTGCACAAGTTGGATACATGTACTGTGTGCGGCGTGATGGACCTCATAGCACATTTTCCTTTGACCTTTCTCGTCCACATAACACAATGGCTATTATTTTCCAGCGCTCACTCCCTCTTTTCACCTCTTTTCAATGCGCTGACTGTTGCCATGCAGCGGCCCGTCTATCAGTGACCCAGCAACTGTTGCCATAGGACGACGATGCCATTTGAGCGCGGACGCTGTAATACCTGCGCCTCTCTCACTTGGCATGCCTCTTGTCTCGCCTTAAGCCCTGCTCTCCGCGCCGCCAGTGTGCACTTCCCGACCCCCTTGGCCGTCCTTCACCTCTGATTTGAATCCAGCGGCATGTCTTTTAGCTGTCACTTAGCTCCACATTGTTATCAGAGTGCCGCGGCCCATAGGAGCGGCCTGGTGATGGATTGAGTTTGGGGCTGTCCTCTGGCCGTAATGGGGCATCAGCTCTGGATAAATAAGTTTGCTAAATGGCTGGACACGTCTGAATGGACATGTCTGAGTGGACACGTCTGAAGTGTAATAGAAACAGGGCGGCTGTCGGGGTGGGGGGCTTTATAGAGGGCTGTGGGGTTAAACACATTGGGGAAAGGCGCGTGAAGGATAAAGCTACTCCATTATATTTAATTTCCTTGGACCACCTTCATGACAGTGATAGAAAACACGCTACACATGGTATTTCCTATAATTAATAAATCACACAAGACAATTTGTTTACAGTTCCAATTATAAGATAGAGAACTTTTTAGATACCAAATATGGCAGATACTCAGTATGTGCAGAAATGTACTCACCAGCTGTTGTTTTTATAGTAGCCAAACAATGGGGGAGGTTCCTGTGGTTAGGATAAGTAACAGGTGAGATGAGGGAAACACGTACAAGTACAATAAATATAATGAATGTACACTGTCTGTGGCTCATAAATGTACACTATCTGTGGCTGTGGGTGGTGTTGATGGTGTGGAAAGGGGTGGGGGGCTTGTGATTGTGAGCCCCAGTGCGTACGCCAAGGTCAAGGCCAGCTGCTTATCACTATAACAGCCCTGTCTATGATAACTGGGACTTATAAATATACTTTGACAAACCTGTGATCCTGACTTTGATAATGCAATACTTGATCAATTAGATTTCTTTCTCTCCTCTCTCTTATACCTTGGTGGCTGAGTGGTTAGCGTAGGTAGGTTCAAATCCCTCGACCGTTTGCATGTTCTCTCCGTGTCTGAGGGGTGTCCTCCGGGTGCTCTTGTTTCCTCACGCCAAAACATGCATAATAGGTCTGATCATTTTGATCATTATTATCTTTCCGTTTTATGGTTCTTTATAGGTACCATAAACAGGTCATGAACCAAGTATTGTTTAAGGCACCCAGGCGTACTCAGACTGTACCAATATGTTACAAATGCTTTAAGGATAAGCTATACTTTATTGGCCCCATTGGGAAATTACTTCTCTATATTTGATCTCTCCTTCGATGGGGCTGCCCGTAAGGAGTGTAGCGGCCACGGTGCAGCCAGACCAGAAGTAAACAACTTCAAAGAATAGATTTCCTCTCGGAAGAATCTTGGAAATAACGACTGTAAAATCGCATCCACAAAGGCAATCACAGTGCAGTATGTTTGTGTTTTCGTGGGTTTTCATGTTTGTAAACTGCTGCACTGACTGAGGAGCGTGTGACTAGTATTTGGTATAGGCCTGTCACCAACACCCTCTGGGCCTGGAGCTGAACTGTGATACTGGGCTACAGGAATAAAAAGGAATTGACTTGACTGGCTGTCAACATAGATTATCATAAGACTGTCCTAAAATGCCATTTAAAGGTTTATACAAGAACAAGGGGTATACTAAAATAAGCAATTTTTTGTTATATTTGACCCGTTCACATTTCAAAACTTGGTGATTGTAACTTGATAATTTAGTATTTTTGATTTTTACTTCTTTAATCTACCGTCACCCAGGCAGCAAATGGGCTGCTCTGTGATTGACTACATTTGCAAATTACATGTTCCAGTTCACAATAAGCAGTGATGCCAGATATAAATGTAGCAAGAAATTAAATCATTTATCACATTAGCTGTGGGATTACAGGATATTGTTCATTTACCATCAGCGAAGGCAGGTTTAAATTAATAAAAGCTGTTTGTGATTCTGAAGGCAGCAGACGCACAATCTAATCAGACCTTGATTAGCTGCGTGCATAGCTGGATTCTGCCAAATACACAGCAGACCTCCTGACTGTGATGAGCCCTGTCTCCGCAGTAGGCCCATACGCTGTGCTTCACAAAGGCGCAATATAAACCGCCTTACCGGTGATTGGAGTTGTGTTGAAATCAAATTGGACCGAAATTGACAGGGTAATGATATCTATGTTTTTGAGAAGATTAACTAAAGTAGTTGTGTTAAAGTACTTTTCTCATGTGCTTTGAGTCATAAAACCCCCATTGATGTTGAAATTATATTGACGTTTTTTCTTGCAGGACCATTCATCTCCTTACTAGCTAATCATCCTCTACCCAACCTTGGCTCTGATTACCCAAAAGACCTATTTTTCTCCTCCAATCCACTTCTGCCATAACCACGCCCCCTGCATTGCCCTAACCATAGCCATATCCATTTTCCTAACCCTAAACTTAACCATAACCCTGTCCATAACCCTAACCCTAAATGTAAAACTCACCCTAACCATAGTTACAATTATAATATAAACTTAAATGAACTAGCTAAAAAAAAACAAACACTAGGAATGTCGCCTAATGAGAATACACTTACGGCAGAACTGGATTGGAGAAAAAATTAGGCTTTTACCAGCCAATACTGTTTATCTGAAGAAGAGTATTATGCAACAATTAGTAGAGAAATTATGTTAAATTTACAATAAAATTAAACAGTGCGAACGGTTCTAGTGGATGATCAATAGAGGATAGAAACAATAGAAAAACATATTCTCTGTTTTATGGCGCTTCTCCCACATGAACAAAGCAAACCTGTTCATTTGGTGGTGATGAATTTTACAGTGAGGAACCTTTAAACTGTGTCACTGAAGTTCACACAGTTTTAGTCCCTTCTTTTCATTTTGATTTACTCTTTTTACACACTTCTGAAACTACAGGCTGTCCATTAAGTTACAATAAAAACAAATGATACAAAGACAGTTTGTCAGATATCTTAACCAGATTTGTTCAATTTTTATGTGTTTATCAAAGTTTGTAATCACATTGAAATTGGGGACATTTGTATGTACATGTTCATCCGTTCCTCAAACAAACACTTCCAGACCGGTGGATTGGAATGGGCCAATTCCTTGGCCACGTTCACCAGATATCATTCCCTTGACTTCTTTCTATGGGGTTATGTTAAAGATATTGTGTATCGAACAACAGGACATTACTGACTTGAAGCAAAAGATTCCTGATTCCATCGCCACCATTGATGAGGCTCTGCTACAGCGAACAGGGTGTATTCAACTAATGGTGCCCATATAGAGGTGTAATCAACTAATGGTGCCCATATAGAGGTGTATTCAACTAATGGTGCCCATATAGAGGTGTATTAAACTAATGGTGCCCATATAGAGGTGTATTACCACTGATTGCAATAAAACAAATCTGGTTAAGATGTCTCATCAACTGCCTTTGTAATACATTTTTAAAATTGCAAAAAGGCTTTATGGATACCTTGTATAAATCTTAAATTTTGAGTCATATTTTGAGATTAGGACTAGTATGAAGTGTGCCTTGTTAAATATTACATCTTGCCTTTATTCTAGTTTGCCCATTTTTCCAATGCGCCCTTTTACTGTCTGACAACAAGCCATAAAACTAAAACTTTCTCTAATTTCCACCGCCGGGCATTACTCAAATGCCAATTGGACCGAAGATTAAAATGCTTAATCACACAGACGATATGACACCGCAGCGGCTAATTAGGAGCCCATAGATTTAAATATTAGGTAGCTCCGCACACATATAAGACTTGAGAGCGCCGGGTGGAGAGGCTGAGGCTGTGGTGACTGAAGGACAGATGGCTCTGAGAGGTCAAATGTGCGGAATGAGAAAAAGTGATGAAAAACCGCAGAGTGAAAGACAAGTCTGAAACGAGGGAAGGGATGGAGGAGGTTAGGGCGGGTCCGTGCATAATTACATTTTCTGTTCTGAGCACTATTGGGAATCAATAATGTAATTCATAGAAAAGCCATAGTGCTGCCTTACATTGGCATTCACAGACATGAGCCACGCTACATCCCAAAGAATTAAAACCACCAGCGCAGCAGTGGGGAGGGGAGGGGTGTCCGCCTTTCAAACAACTGCTCCGTCTTTGTTTGACTTTAGCAGCTACATTTCAACACAATGTACTGCCAAAACACAGGAGATTTACACCGCTTTTCAGTCAAACTCAAGTGACATTTTCAGCTTTACGGGTCTCTGCGTTCCTTTAATAGACCTCATAGCAGGAAGCAGCATGTGGGGTTGTAATAATGAATTTTCATTATAAAATGTGGACAGATGAGAATAGATATTTCATGAGATTAACGGCATTACTTTACTTTATGATTGTCATTTAGGTACCGCATACTGCAGCTTCATTCTCCATGGGGATAATGTGCACTGTTCATGAAATGCTTTACAACTAAATCAGGAAAGAAATTTAAAATATAACAGTAATGATATATGGAGAATCTATTTTCTCATTAGGCTTGGACTAGGGCTGGGCGATGAGGCCAGAAAAATCACGATTTTCTTTAGTTTAAATCATGATTTCCATTTTATCACGATTCATGTATATATTGTCTTTTAAAGGCGATTAAAGCCATTTACTTCTTCTTGGATTTAGACCTGATTTTGTAGTGGTTTAGTCTTGGTTAAAACCTGTTGTAGCCCGAGTTTCAGTCCTTACAGAGTTTTGACATGCTTCTGTCATGGTTTAGTCCTGGTTTAATCCTGGTTCAGTTTGTGATATTGTCCAGGTTTAGACCTGATTTAGACACAGTTTTCTCTTGGTTTATTTCTGATTCTGAGTCCTTGCGTTTAGACCTGGTTTATTCCTGGTTTAGTCCAGGGTAATCATCGTTTCATTCTGTCCCTGGTTTAGTCCTTTTTAGTTTGGTCCTGGTTTAGGCCTTGATTTCAGTCTCTGCTTTAATCCGGTTTACTTCTTGGTTTAGTCCCGGTTTAATCCAGATTCAGTCCGTGATATTGACATTTCCTGACTTTTTGCACCCCCCTGTGTGATCCTGTCCTAAGAGCTGAAAATAAGTGAATTTCTGCATTGTGAGATCAATAAAGAACTATCTCTTTAGACCTAGTTTTATCCTGGTTTAGCTCTGGTTTAATCCTAACAGTAGAGTGGACAGTAGTGGAGAAAGTGTATTTGAGCTCAGAGCTGCGTTAAACATAAAATCCACTTGATATTTATCATCATATCGCCCAGCCCTAGCTTGGACTGTCTTATTTTTTATTATTATTTTCTGTCATGCAAGCTGAATTTGAACTTCTTAATCATTGTGTAAAGTTTATTCCTACCTCCTCTCCCTGATAGAGAGATGCAGTGTCCAGCACAGATAAAGCCTGTCCTCTCCTGTGCAGCTGACTGGCTGTGATCACCAGTGCACTGTGGGCAGTGCTCAGCGGTAGCCCAGGGCTCGCTCACTGCTTCAAGCCTCATTTGCTCCCTGATTGGCCTGAATGTCTCTTGCCTTATCCTACATGGACCACTAAGGGCACATACTCTAGACCCAAGGAGAGAGGACAATAGAGAGTGGACACTTTTGACTTGGAAAAAATAATTTATCGAGTGCAGATTCCATTCCAATGCGCACTTATTTTTGACCTTTCCTCCCTCTGAAAATGTGGTCACATCGTGCGGCTCAAAGAGTTCTGTGAATGTAATGTCAAACGCCTTGAGCAGATCCGTCACAAACACTCCACAACATTCATTTGCCTTGACCAGATTTTTGTCCTGTGCACCATGTGTGAAAGAGTGTGACACACTGCACAGTGGAGTGTAAAGGATCTTATTTCACAATGTTCTCTATTAAAAGTGCTATATACAGTAAGTACCGTAATGTTTTATGGATTGATTGAAAACTGGCCGTGTTACAAGTTTGCCCAATTTAACAACACTTCCACAGGATCTTCTTTTACTTCATAGTCTAGTGGAGAGTGGTGGCATTTTCCCAGCAGGTGGTAATGTGCTGCTCTCCTCTGCTCCACTGTGTTGTGTGTACAGTGCTGTGTGGGTGACCTCTGTCGTGAGGACCAGAGTCAGTTCAGGACACTGTGCCGCTGACGCCCAGCAGGCTGCAGACAGCACAAGGACTGCAGCTATGTCCTGCTGAGCGCTAACCCTGTCCCATGTTGTCTCCCTACAGCCTCCACAGGAAGTCCCGCCCCCATACAGGACCCAGGGACACGAGTGCGCAGGGCCACCGCTGAGGAGACCTACTGGGCCTATTCAGGTAAACACCCTCTCGCTGTGTAAAGACCGCAAAATGACTGCTTTAGTTTGTGGCTGTACATTTCTGCGTTACGTCAAAATCTAGTTTTTATGTTTTTCTGTTCAATGAGGACTTTGCCTTCATGGTGTCGGTGCCAGACAAACATTTTAAGGCCTGGTGTTAGACTGTGCTAAATTCAACTATAATTTTCAGTAATTTTGTCATAATGTGTAAAAAGATTTTGCTCAAAAAAGAAAGCTGAATAATTAAGATAATGCATAATTCTTGAAGGACAACAATCAATTACCCACTCGCATCATATTTTAGTGAAGTACTTGCTCCTGTGCCTTATGATAGCCTTGTGTTGCTGCTAATTCAGATAATGGCTAACCTCTGCTCCCTGTGGCTTTGCTCTAAACACCGGATCAGAGAGGCACTTTTTCATGTTGATTCAGAAACATTTTGTGCACCTCTCGCGAATCGACAACAGGGTAAAGGAGAGGCCTCGTGGTTCGTCTGTGATTATGAGTGTGTTGTGTGTTCAGTGCTGTTGGTTTTGCCTGCGCTCTTCACCGCGGCTGCTCCTTTTGGCCCGGAGCAGTCTCGGGGCACTTTCTGACTTGCCCCGGCTTCACAAGAGAGGAAAAAGCCACTTCCTACGTCCCTTCAGAGCCCTCACATTCAAACACAAATCATTCACCAGCCGTGGGCCATCTGAGCTTTCAGTTTTGTGTTTTTTTCTGCTTGGTAAGATTACTCAGCTTGTGCCTAAACCTAAACCAACAAAGCATTATTTATCTTAACTCGTCACATCTGCTTGTAAGTGTTGGTTACAGTACTGCAGTGATTTAGCAAGACTGAGTGATACCAAGCACTAAATTATATTAGTGTGAAGCAGATCTAGAGTATATATAAGATTAGTTGGGTTTGTTTTAGAAGTGTCCTCCATCTCCACAAGGTTGAAGTTTTTTTCAAGACTATGATAGGTTACAATGCAAGGGAGGGAGGTATTGTTCATTTGGTCTATAAATAATAAAAGTGAGGTCACAGAGACTACCAAAAGTTTCTGCTTAGGGCACCAAAATGGCTAGCAGCGGCCCTGTGTCAGGCAACAGTGCTAGCCACTCTGACACCAGGGGTGTAATAGAGGTTTATATGCATAATTTAAGGAGCAGTCACTAGGGCTGTGTATCCTTCATTTTTTAGTGAAGTACTTTAACGATACTTGGTTTACGATACCGATACCTGAACGATACTTTTTCCGATACTGCATTATTTCTCATCTACACAAGAAAGTAAACATCTAGATACGTTTATATATGACAAAAATTTATCTAAATTTGACAAGTTAAGTTTTTGTGGCTCATTTGACCTAATTCTACCCACTCTGGTTTTTGACTGTTTCAATAGATTTCTACTTATTTCCTTTTTTATTTAAATTTATTTACCAATGGGGTAAGAATATTGGTCTTGGTCTTTTGGCAGTTTTATTTTCCTAATTTAAGCGAGATTACCTTAGAATCAGTAAAAATTGTCATGAAATAAGACAAATAATCTAGATGAGTAGTAACTATGTCTAATCCAGTCAAAACTGCTCTAAACAAGACTAATATTCTCAAATCAAGTTGTTTATACTCGTGCTTGATTATTAGTTTTGTTGTGTAGACGGAACAATAATGGTCATTGAATCAATAAAACACTTTCTTTTAGTGTTTTTATTATTTATGAGTATATGAGTATGATTATTATTGAGCTGAAACACCTAAGTCACTTTCTTTTGTGCTGGCTCAAGACTCACCAGGCAGACAAATTTGCTTTCTAAAAGAAAAATATTTTTTCAGTTCCTATTTTCAGTAGCCTACCAATTTATTTTTTCGATACTGGTGGTACCTTAATTATTGGTGCCCAGCCCTAGTGATCACTGGTCTCACCTTTTTTCCCCGGGAGCATGGGTAAAGTCACTGTCTGCTTTCATAGGGATGCAAAAAAGCATCCCTCCACTCCCGCTCTTCTCCCATGTCTGATCACTGCTCTTATGTAACATGCTGATGTAACATGGGGCGAATACAGGCAAGACAGGAAACAATAGCGCACACAAGGAAGTGGCACCATGTATTGTCATGTTTTGTGCCTTACAGCACTCCTCACTGTCACCAGTCGAATGAGCACAGCTTCATAAAACAGTCCCACTGTTGTCAGCGAAGTATTTACCAATATCCTGCTGTATCTGTGCACATGAAAACAAGCTTTCTTGGACGTTGGTAGTTTACATCTTAGCTTACTGGTATAGGTATTGGCGTATCAGTTCAGTATTCAAAATGATGAATTCTTATTTCATAATTGTTATTATTGGGACCGCTTCACATTTTTAAGAAAATGTTTTGCGCTAGTATTGGTTGCATTCATATTTAGGTTTTATGCAAATTCTCAAATGTAAAAGGAAAGGGAATTTTATTTGTATAGCGCTTTTCATATGACATAGTCACACCCAAAGCGTTTCACACATGAAAGGGAGGGGCTCATTCACTCCATGCTGATGGTGGTAAGCTACTATTGTAGCCACAGTTTCCCCTGGGGTAGACTGACAGAAGCAAGGCTGCTGCACCAATGGTCCCTCCGACCACCACCAACCACTCACACTTAGCCATTGGGTGAAGTGTCTTGCCCAAGGACACAACGAAAGTCTGCACCTGCAGGAGCCAGGATTCGAACCCCCGACCTACCGATCATGAGACGACCCGCTCTACCACCTGCGCCACTGTCGCCCCAATGTAAACACTAAGGATGTTTAAAAAGTCAACCTGTGCAGGTAGTGTTTTATTCATACTGTCTTGTGAATGTTTAATCTCATCAGATCTCAGAGGCTTAACAGGGCCAGGTCTGATTAGGGAATATCTGGGCTGTGTGAGTGAATGGTTGGTGGTGGTCAGAGGGTCCAATGGTACAGATGTGAACTTTGGCTACATACGGTATAGAGCTTACCACCAACACTTTGGGTGAACTGTGCCATGTGAACAGTGCTATAGAAAATAAGACTCCTTTCCTTAATCTGTAAAACACGCTCTGGCTGTGGGTAACAGTCTTGTTCGTGAGAAGGGTTCGGCGTCCCCGGATAACTCTACTCTTGTCAGCACTGTGCTTCCTTTAATCTACCATTCTGATCAGGCAGAGGGCAGGGCGCCCGGCCCACTGAGGCCCTGATTGGAGTTTGTCAGACCTCTGGAGGACACGATTAGAATGAGCTAATTAGAACCAATGCAAGTTTAGTCAAGTTGGGAGAAGTCTTTGGAGGAGAGCAAAGGCAGATAGTAAGTACAAATGACTTTACATGAATCTCTCTGAATGTAAATACATGCTCCTGGACCTCGGGCTGATACTGGACATCCTTAATTCAACTCTGTCAACCAATCAAAAATACTCCTGACTAAATTTTCTCATGAATCAACTTTTTAATGATAGCATTTTGATTTATTCATGGAATATATCATAGTAGCTTTTAAGATTTTCTTATTCCTCTTCCACAGATGCTACAAAGAGTAGGCACCATGCCACTTCCATTTTTTGCTGTGTTGCTGCCTCTTAGCCAGGACACTCTTGTAAAAGAGATTTTTAATCTCAATGAGTTTTTAAATTCCTGGTTAAATAAAGGTTTGAATGAATGAATGAATTTTGTGCCATCCAATGTTCAGGTTGAACGGTAAACAAATGTTCACTACACGAGACCAACATTAGCTGGAGCTCTTTCTTTTTCTATATTTTTTTTCTTGAGACAATGTAGACTACTCTGTGATGCTGTATCTCTCTTACCCGAAGTTGGCAGCAATCCGTTTGTGTAAGTTCTCAGTCGTATAGGAGTTGTCCATGACATGAATGACTCGCAATGGAGGTCTCCGGTATAGGTTGGACCCAATCTATGACAACTTACTGAGACAGAAACCGATTGACAATAACAGCCTTTTGAGTGAAACCATCACCACTGTCATGCTAATTACCCTGGACCACTGGGCGCAGCAGGGCCATAGAGAAGTGTCAACAGACTAGGCTAGATGCTTTCCTACTTTTAGCACCAAGAGAGGAGGGACTTAGAGGTTAACTCCTCCTTCTGGTTTACTTTTAAGAGACCCACAAGCTAAGATCGAAACGTCCTACACTTCAACTACAGAGTACAGACTCTGTAGACTCTGAAGACTGAAGAATTTTTGCCTATGATGTATCTCTTAGTTTTACTTTCAGTTTCCATTTAGTCCTTTATTGTTTTTTTCTATCATTGTTCTGGCCTTATGCAAATCTAACTTGGTGGCCAGCAGCAGGATTGGACATCAAGGCAACTGATTTGACATCCCACATCCCATACAGTATCTCGTAGAACAAGAAGTTAATGAGTTTAAGTAGTTGCAGAAAGTTGCCGCTAATAATGTTGCTCAGTGCTTTAATGTGAATGCTAAGACATCATTTACCATCCACATGTGAATCACAGAAGGTGAAGAAAATACATTTATTCCACATTTAATCAAAATTTTACGAACTGTATACATTATTTCGTAGATTTGCATTTGCAACTCCTAGAAATATTTCAGCAGCTATACTTCTGGTCTTCATGTATTATTAACTTTGTAGACTATTAGTGAAAAGTGGAATTCACTATTTTGCTGCTCTTCAGAGTAAGCCTTTATGTGAAATATTTAAAATGAAACTCATCTGCGCTAAAGTGAGAATCTATTCTTTATAATTACCGGCCGGCTGGATTTCAGGGCAGTCTTTTCTGTGGCCGATTGTAACACTAGGAGCTGCATTACGTTTCTTGCTGGTCAATTAAAAAAGCAAAAGAACCCATTTTGAAAAGGTTTTTCTCCTTCATTCAGACCTGACCCACATGTTGGTCTTAACAATCTCCTGCCCCCGTCTTTAGGCCATTTACAACCATCCACACACACTTGACTAAAATTAATTTTCCGACTCGCACAATGTCAAGGCTCTCTATCAGCAGATACGAGAGGCGAGGCTAATTTGCACGCTCCTTGTCCGACGGGTTTTTACCGTTTAACAAGTGCACCATCAGAGAGCTCTCAGGCCTTTGTACCACAGCCTTGAAGTGGCCAAATGAAGATCGGGGCGGCAGATATGGCCCACAGTAATTTCACTCATGAGGGAAGCACTATTATTGGTGTTATACAAAGTCCTGTTGTCCTTTTGATGGTCGCAGTAAATTGAAATGCTTCAGAAGAAAAAAAAAAAGGAGTATTTAAATCAGAGTAGGACAGGCAGAAAATCATTTAGCACAGTTCTGAAATGGACCACTTATTGTAATATTCTGAAAGTTCTATCTACATTCAAGAAATGCATAGCATGATGTTTTGATCACTTAAAATCATTGTTATGCCATTAGCAAGTTGGCACAAACATTACATATTATTTCTTCTTCTTCTTCTTCTTCTTCTTCATTCTTCTACAAAATATTTCATTTAAAAATATCTTTTTTTTAGAGAATGAAAGTGATCAGATGTGTTATACAGCAGAGATAGTTAGTCTAAATCACGTTCACATGTGATGGCTGCAGCTCGTTAGTTGCTGCTTTGGGCAGGTTCAAACGTGTCATGATCAGAAGAGGGAACTTTAGCCAAAACACAGGAGGCTGTTTATAACAAGGGTAACGTTATCTAAAAAATAGCAGACAAATATTAAATACTTCAAAAAGTTATTCCCATGTACTCGAGTAAATCTAAATGAGTACTGCCTCATGTTCTTGTCATGCCCATAAATGGAAGTTTAGAGGGTGTGTCTTTGTATTTACATAGTCAATATAATGTAAATGAGGGGAGTGGTGTTCTTCGTGTCACGTTCATGATTTTGGGGCGTCTTTCTTTAAGAAGAGTTTTGTCTTACGAACGCTTCATGAATCAGACCTAAGTTTTTCTTAAAGTTCTACTTAAGAACTTTTTCTTAATGTCCTTAAGTCATTTTAAGACTGTCTTGGCTGTGTACTTTAGGCCATTGTGTGATTCAATATTTATGCTCTTTCTACATGGGAACATCTGCAATATGCAACAATCCTTGCATCATAATACCCCCACAACATGATCTCTAAAAATGTCTCAGGCAAAGTGTAATGGTTTGGTGTTTGTGCCCCCCATGTTTATAAGGACCTTTTTAAATGGTTTTATTCTTCTTGTAAGTTATGATGCCGGTGTGTCATCTGGCTACAAAAGTATGTGGAGTTTTGGAGATATTTGGCATCAGTAGCTGCAGGCTATATAGCTACTAGAAAAGAGGACCACCTTGAAAACTGAGATCATTCCATACAATGACAGTATTTTCTATTCTACTCTAAATGTTAAATCCACTTTTCCACCATGTTATTATTCGCAGCTCTGGTATTCTAGCTGCTGCGGCTCGTCATTTTAGTTCAACCCCTAGATAGATCAACATTAGCTGCTGCACCATCAATGCCATGTTTTCTCTGAAGTGCAAATGTTTGCAGAAAGTCTCTGTAGTAACATTTAAAGTTTGTCAGCTCTGGTCCATGTAAACAGTGATCCAGGCAGATCTGGAGCCAGCAGCAAAGTGTTCGACAAATGTTTTTCACTCCTCAAATATGTATTTTTGATTTAGGCTCTCTGTAAATCAAAACAAAGCGTGATCCATAGATTTGGAACCTGGATAAAACGATCAAACACCACATGTATTGTATTTTAGGCGGGACACGGCCGGTGCATAGGAAGGGGGTATTTTCTGTATATTACTGACATAAGAGAAAGATTATAGCAAGTTTTTCATCTTTTTTTATGAAAATAAGTATTTATGTGTAAAAATGACCTAAATAGACTATATTTTCAGTGACTAAATTATGGATGCATTTCAATGTATGATTTTTATTTTGTTGATAAATTAGCTACAATATTTGTTCAGAGGGGATTTTGGATATTTGTTTATGAGAGAATAAATGATTTAATAGAGAATACATCTGTAAAAAAAAATGTTGTTCAGTACTCAATAAATCAGGCTACTAAATATAAAAAAATCCCCTTCTACATTTTAACTGGGAAATTTGATGGATGTAGGTGCTACTAAAGATTCACTCATGTTTGTGCATTGATCCTCCAACTGCATAAAAAATGGTGATGGTTTCCTTTATAAATTGAATTGGGTGAAGTAATATAAAGTATTTGGATCGTAATGTTTATAATATGTAGCCTTTGACTTTCCACTGTCCATCATGTTTTTTTGAGCTATTATCGATGTGGACACTGCTAATCCCTAATAGAAAAATATCAGGAGAGGACTCTAGTGTACATAGAGCCCATGCAGCTGTGTCTTCTGCTTTTAACACATACAGTATGATTCGCGAGAAAAGTTCTAGTGCACATCGACATTTGGATCTTGTTGAACCACGACCTCGAACACCAGGATTTAGCTTTCTTTTGCTGTAATCTTTCATGTTGAAATTTGACTACCTTGATTTAGGTTTAGGTTTAAGCTCACAACTACAGCTGTGCACTGCATACAGTATACAGTATACAGTTGTGCTCAAACATACCCTGGCAGCATGTATGAATAACACAAAAACCTTGATTTCACTCATGGTTAGTGGTTGCGTGAAGCCATTTATCGTCAAAAGACCTGTTTGTTTATGCTTTTCAACTAGAAACTGGCCAAATGTCCATGATCAAAAGTTTACATATTGTGCATCTTGAAACAGACATTTTTTCAGAGAGTCCAATTTTCCTAAAAGTTGTTGAAGGTCATGTAAACATTAGATCAGGGACATTTGAGTAGTTTCTGTTTCATTATGATTAGGGATGCACCGATACCGATACCAGTATCGGGTATCGGGTCGATACCACCTCCTTGTACTCGTACTCGTACTCATTAATGAGGCTCCGATACTAAGGGACCGATACCAATTGACGTGCTGCACCTATGAGCGCAGTAGCAGTGAGCGCACCTCACAGCAGCCTGACGGAGCGTTCACAAACTGAAGCATTCATAAGAGTGGAAATACAATCCCCCACACAGATCTGAAATAAACCCA
>OMNZ01025226.1:0-10883 GCA_900303255.1 Lesueurigobius sanzi | reverse complement strand
CCCTTCGTACTTAATTACATTTTTTTTCCAAGTAATTTGTACTTGTATTTGAGTACATTTTAACAGCTGTACTTTTACTTGTAATTGAGTACAATTTTAGGCATGTAACTGTACTTTTACTTGAGTACAACTATTTAAACATGAGGTTAAAGCAAGGGTGTCCAAAGTGGGGCTAATTTCGGCGCTCCAAGGGGTTTCATTTGGCCCTCAAGATGGTGCTTAGATTTGTAAGGAGTATTTATTATTATTTATCATTATTACCAGTTTATGTTTCATGTTGCACGCAAAATTCCGAGTCTGTGAATCCTTCATTGACAATGGCAATAAATTATTTTCTGATTCTGAAGATGGTGCTTAGATTTGTAAGGAGTATTTACTTCGACTCATCTGTGACTGAATAGTCTGTCAATATACCTAATGACACCTAAACAGCAACAGCAGATCGTACACAACAGCACAGTAATTAAAGGACATTTAATCATAGATCTGTTTGGATTTGGTCTTTCTACACTCAAATGTGTAACGTTTGGCCCTTCACCCTTTAATACCCTGGTTACTTACGAACAAGCTCACTGAGCTTTAGATTTCATATTGAATATAAACAGTATTATGCTCGCATTTAAATAGTCTACTTCCTGTCCTGTTTATTGACCTCCCATCTTATGTTTATGTTTTTGCTTTTCGCATTTACCACCGAGAAGCTACATTGTGCTCCATGAGTTATCTCCACTTATTTATTTGTCTTTTTGCTTTTCTGCCTACCGACCACCTAGAGTACATTTAAAAACACAAGCTAATTTCCCGCAGTGATTGTACCCTTAAATCTGAAATAACAGGGACTGGCTGGCATATTAAAAGACACTATTCTTCTCCTTTTACTATAGCTTGTCATTGGCTTACAATTCAGTTCTTTTGTGGTCTCAGAAGAGCATTTGTGAACCGCGACTGCATGGGCCGGGCCTGTTGAAGGGCACTGTAATAGACTTACGCTCCATCCTTCGGGTGCTAACCCTCTTAATGATATCTTAATTGCCTTTTTGTTCATATTATGAAATTTTAATGGCCTGTTGAGCCTTTACCTACAGACCGGCCTTAGTCTGTTAGCCCCTCACATCGCAGCCAGTTATGATATCATTTGTCAAAAATTATGTCCCATTTGTCATTTGGAGCCAATAAATTATGAATGTGCCGCTGGCGGGGAAAAAAAAAAAAAAAAAAGGCAAATGACCACCCTTTTTTTTTTCAAGAAGAAACAACCCATAATGAAAGAGAAAGGCGAACGCAATTTACCAAAGACTCAAAAAGTGCTGCACATTTATTTTTTTTAGCAGAAACTACCTGAGCAGAAGTGAACTGATTTACACAAAACACCTTTCAATGTAGCTAGTAATCACTACCAATGAATAAATGGTAACTAAGATCTAAAACGTTATTCTCGATGAAACACGCTGTAATGTGATGATGTAATGATATAAATACAATGTAGTATATACAGTGTAAAAGAGGAGCATCACTCTGCCCAGGTGATAACAACAGGAAGCCAGTCATTCCCATCTCTGGGCAGTGTATTATCTGTAAGAGAAAAAGCACCAGGGATAGAATAATACACTGACTGGTTTATACAAGTCGTAAATCTGACATCAGCTCATCGTAGCCTACAGCAGTGTTTCCCAACCAGGGGGACGGGGACCCCTGGGGGTACGCGAGAGCTTAGAAGGGGGTACTTGGAATAATTTCCGATACAAAATGGGATCAAATTGAATTGTATTTTTGATTATTATGTTAAAATGAAAGCTATTTAAAACATTTAACTGTAAATGATGAGAGGTTGAGAATATTAAGTAGCCTTTATACTGATACATAGGAGTTTTAGTCATTCACTTCCTAAGTAAACATCAAAACCATCGAGGAAGGGGGTACTTGGGAGTATAAATAAAAGGCCCAAGGGATACGCAAGACAACAAAGGTTGGGAACCCCTGGCCTACAGTATATTGTAGCCTTGTTAGCATAATGGCAATATTTTAAGGATTCTGGGAAAGTAGACATTTTGTAATCCCATAGAGATGACACGCTTCTTCGGTTGTAACTGTAATCTTGAATGGCTGGGCAAGGACGGGGTCAAAAATGAAAAGCCAAATTATTTTATTTTTTTTAAGAGAGGTTTAGTCGATTGGGGGCATTTAAATCAATTGATACGGAACATTGACGTTTATATATATAAAAAAAAAAAAAAAAAAAAAAAAGTAGGCTACTAATTGCAAGCTGGCATAGGTAGACTCGAGCTAAAGGCTGTCCCCCGCGTATCAAGCCATGTGCAAATTGCAACTACTATCCCGTTAAATTACCGATGGTTATCAAACCTGCACAACCCAATTATTGCCTATACCGTGCCGGACGTGGACAGGAGCTGCTCGGGTTTCTCTCTCTCTCTGCCCACGTGGATTCATTTCAAAAGGAAGGAAAGGGGTAGACGCGAGGGGGCGACGTTGGTCTCCGTAACACACGCCATGGCTGTGTGTGAGAGGATCAGAGGAGCCGCCGACGTGCGCGCGCATCTGTTGGAGCCATGTGCGCGCGCCTTCTCTCTCTTTCTCTCTCTCTCTCTCTCTCTCTCTCTCTCTCTCTGTCTCTCTTCCTCTCTCTCTCTCCTCTTCCCTGAGATCCCACTCTCTGGTGTCAGTTCAAGTCAGTCACACGGCTACGGCTCAGATATGGCTCCAAATTCATCCAGCGTCTGCTCTTTGTTTCTTCTGACTTTTATGGCGAGGTGGGGGATTCGCCTGTGACTTGCTGTTGAATCGGCGCCACAATGGGCACGTCGCTTTGCGTTACAGGGTCTGCTCCTGTCACAGCCCTTCTCCGAATCAGACTTATGCTAATTACCCTCAATTACTCCCGTTTTCATCTTTTGTCGTCATCCAAAGCACGACTGCGTAATAGCCAGACCCCTGCTGTGTGTCTCATTTTGCGAGCGGACCATTTGCATGTTTAATTTAAGCGTTATGAATTAAATTTGAGCGTGATGCAAGTTGCGAACAGTTGAGGCCAGCGTGTGAGGAGGTTAATGATAAGATCGTAGAGACTGAGTAACTTCAGTCTTAGATGAAGGACCAAACCATGATGCTTCATTGCGCTGGATGAGAGCAACTCATGTGTAATCTATAGAAAACACTATTTCTTACCAGAAGCTCTAATGAACTTGCTTCACGACATCTGTGGCGTGCTGTTGTGGTCCTGATGTGGGCAAGAATTGTTCAAAATAAATTAACATAATATACTACTGTAGCCTAAAGAATGGGTTTGAATATACATCAATGTAGATTTTGTAACTACTTTTACACGTTTTTTACATGAATACTCGTGATGCTGAAATCCAACTTCATTTATTCACTAAATGTGTAAACCATTTAATTTCTCCTTAACAGCTCATGTTCGGCCGGGAGGAGAGAGAGAGAGAGAGAGAGAGCCGCTTGTGCTTAACTGGTTTTGTTAGTCCGGTCCGATGTGAGCTCTAGTTGGCGTCGCGGAGCCCCAATCAGGTGCCATTACACCCGCTGTTTGAGCCTTCCATTGGCTGGTGGAGAAAGGAGCTGTGCGCAAAACCAACCCCGCCGCTCTCACTCGCCGTACAGAAGCTGAGCCGCGCACATCCACCCGCTCTGTGCTGTGATTCCAGTCACTCACACAGACGGGGGGGCACCGAAAAAAATACGAAAGTCGCATTTATCCAAGTTGTTTCATCTTCTAAAAGTTTTTTTGGATTCTTTTATTTTTCGTGTGGGATTTCTTGTAATTGTTTTTGTGACTTTAGATGAAGCCAGTTATATGAAGCCCATTATAGGAGATCAAAGGAGGCTCCAGAGTTGCAATGTGTGAACTGACGCCAAAAACTCTGCAGAATTGATTAATACAGAGACTTCTGGATCAAATGGCTTTGACTCTCACGAGTGAAACGACACAATGTTTTACTGACGCGCTGCAAAGGAGGGGAGTTTTTCATCCGGACAGCATTTCTGCTGTTGAACAGATTTTCTTTTCGAGGACAGGGGACATGAGAAATGCCGAGTTGCTGTAAAAACTGGAATTAACTTTTACTTTTGTTTCATTTTGAAGTGCACTTTGCCAGAGGGAGATGCTGTGCTTAATGTTGCTGCTCTCCATCATGAATGGAGCTGCGTCTCAGCTGCACTACTCCGTGCCTGAGGAGCAAGAGCCGGGCTCCGTGGTTGGAAATATCGCAGAGGATTTGGGACTGGACATTACTAAACTTTCCGCTCGCCGTTTCCAAACTGTGGCGAGTTCACGGACCCCTTATCTGGAGGTAAACTTGGAGAACGGTGCGCTCGTTGTAAAGGAAAAAATAGACAGAGAAGATATCTGTAAGCAAACTGTCCCGTGCCTATTGCACCTGGAGGTATTTTTAGAGAACCCGCTGGAGCTTTTCCGCATTGAAATAGAAGTGATGGATATCAATGACAATCCACCCAGCTTTCCAGAGACTGACATTTCAGTGGAGATAACAGAGAGCGCCATCCCGGGGGCGCGCTTCCCGATAGAGAACGCTTTCGACCCGGACGTGGGCACAAACGCGCTCAATACCTATGCCATCACTAACAATAACTACTTTTATTTGGACGTGCAGACACAGAGCGATGGAAACAAGTTCGCAGAACTCGTTTTGGAGAAGCCGCTGGACAGAGAACAGCAGGCAGTGCACCGCTACGTGCTCACTGCTGTGGATGGAGGCGTCCCGCAGAGAACAGGCACCGCTCTCCTAGTAGTCAAAGTCTTGGACTCTAACGACAACGCGCCCACGTTTGACCAATCTGTATATACCGTAAACCTGCGGGAAAACGCTCCCGTGGGCACTTTGGTGATCCAACTAAACGCAACAGACGTGGACGAGGGACAAAACGGAGAGGTAGTCTATTCTTTCAGCAGCCACAACGCTCCACGAATAAAGGACTTGTTCAGCATAGACGACAGAACTGGGAGAATAGAAGTTGCAGGCGAGGTGGACTATGAAGAGAGCAACACGCATCAGATTTATGTCCAAGCTAAAGACCTAGGGGCCAATGCAGTCCCCGCGCACTGCAAAGTCCTTGTCAAACTCGTGGATGTGAACGACAACACGCCAGAGATTGGCTTCAGCACAGTGACTGAGTCTGTGAGTGAGCAGGACGCGCCAGGGACAGTTCTCGCTCTGTTCAGTGTCTCCGACAGAGACTCTGGTGAGAACGGACAGATGAGCTGTGAGATCCTCGGAGACGTCCCTTTCAAATTGAAATCATCTTTTAAGAATTACTACACTATTGTCACCGACGGCCCGCTGGACAGAGAGAGCACGGACTCATACACAATAACAGTAGTTGCCAAAGACAAGGGGCAGCCCTCTCTGGCCACCAGCAAGTCCATTAAAGTGCACGTATCTGATGAGAATGACAATGCCCCGCGCTTTAAGCAGGCGGTATATGACGTGTATGTGACAGAAAACAATGTGCCCGGGGCGTTCATTCAGGGTGTGAGCGCTCTTGACCCGGACATCGGCCAGAACGCACTCATTACCTACTCCATATTGGAGTGTGACATCCAGGGCATGTCTGTGGAAACCTATGTATCCATAAACAAAGAGACAGGATACCTTTACGCGCTGCGCTCCTTTGACTATGAGCAGTTGAAAGAGTTTAGTTTCATGGTTCAGGCGAAAGATTCTGGTGCAGCCGAGCTCTTCTCCAATGCTACTGTCAATGTGATAATAGTGGATCAAAATGACAACGCCCCCACTGTCATCGCTCCCATAGGAAAGAATGGCACGGCCAAGGAGCACCTGCCGCGCTCCGCTGAGCCTGGTTACCTGGTGACGCGCATTGTGGCTATGGATGCGGATGATGGAGAGAACGCGCGCCTCTCTTACAGTATCCTGCGCGGGAACGAAATGGGGATGTTCCGCATGGACTGGAGGACAGGTGAGCTGAGGACAGCGCGAAGAATATCCCCCAAGCGGGACCCACAAGGCTTCTATGATCTGCTCATTGAGGTGAGAGACCACGGACAGCCACCACTGTCCTCCTCCGCAAGTGTCAGTGTGATCCTGGTGGACAGTGTGGTGGAGGGCCGCAGCGGAGACCGCACCTCCACCTCCAAGGCTAAAGACACTTCCCTGGACTTGACTCTCATCCTCATTATTGCCCTGGGCTCTGTGTCATTCATCTTTCTCCTGGCTATGATTGTGCTGGCTGTGCGCTGCCAGAAGGACAAAAAGCTGAGCCTGTCCACGTGCCTCCTGGTTGGGGACTGCTGCCAGTGCTGCGGCGCGTGCTGTAGCAGACAGGCTCGAGGACGCAAGCAGAAGAAGCTCAGTAAGTCGGACATTATGTTAGTCCAAAGCACCAACGTGACGTCAGGGGTGGGGCCTGTGGGACAGGTGCCAGTGGAGGAGTCGGGCGTGGGCGGAGTGGGTGGGGGATTTGGCTCTCATCACCATCAGAACCAGAACTCCTACTGTTATCAAGTGTGTCTCACTCCAGAATCAGCCAAGACCGACCTGATGTTCCTGAAGCCCTGCAGCCCGTCCCGCAGCACCGAAACAGACCACACTAATCCCTGCGGGGCCATTGTCACCGGCTACAGTGACCAGCAGCCAGATATCATCTCTAATGGCAGCATTCTGTCAAGTGAGGTAAGATAACTGACCCCAATTTACTTGAGAAGAATTGAGCAAAATCAAAGAATGCATGGATTAAAACACATCAGTTAAAGTTAGAATAATATAAACTCTGCAAACTGTGCAGCACAAACAAAGTCTCCAACTGAATGTGTGTGTGTGCGTGTGTGTGCGCGTGTGTGGGGTTGGAGGGTGTGTGTGTGTGTGTGTGTGTGTGTGTGGTTGAGGGGGGGATAGGGGGCTTAAGGTATCACACCAAAAGCTGACCTAAATCTAATAGCAGCAATTTTGGCATATCCCCCCTTGTCTTCTACGTATTGAATGTTTGGCTTAGTTTGCATTCTCTGTGCTGTTGCTTGAACCACACAGCCCAGTCGCCAGCCCCTTCCTCTGCTTTAGGTATTCCACACACGAGCTGGCACGGCAGCACGCGGACAAAGGTTGTTCAGTTTCAGCGTTGTGAGGCTCAATCATTTACGCATTCATTGGCTCTCCGTAACCCACTCTCTCCACTCCACTCAGCCACTCATTCAGTCAAAGAGAGCTGGTGCACCCCGACTGATAGATACACTCACTATTTATTAAGCGTGCATTACATTTCATAGGTGCTCTGTACTACGTTGTGATAATCTTACATTCTCTCATGTGCCTCTCTTTTAGACCAAACACCAGCGAGCTGAGTTGAGCTATTTGGTGGACCGACCCAGACGTGTTAACAGGTATTTCGGCGACACATTTTATATGTGATGCCATTCATTCACTTTTACTTTCTTTTTTTTTCATTTAATATCGCATTCATCATTATGATTATTCAGTCACGACTCACGAATAATGTTCTTAATCAAGAGCAGGTATCACAAGGAGGAAAGGTGTATTCTTATTGGTGTAAAAAAAAGCTTAATTTTACCAGATGTATGTCTTTCAAAAGTTAAGGCAATTACTTTCCACCATTTTTCTTCAATCATAACTTGCAGAGACTACCCAGTTACCGCTAAGTCTCTAATTTGGCGCCATGACTAACAGGGCAGTGCCTGTTAGAGCCCTGGATTTTACTACATGCCACGTACACGTATAACACCCGATTTGGACCCATCACCACCACTGCTGCGCCTGTATTCATTTCAGTTATCATTCAGTCCACCCCGATGCCATCCATTCCCACTGACTCCGCTGCTTCTCCCGTCAGTTCTGCGTTCCAAGAGGCGGACATCGTCAGCTCCAAAGACAGCGGCCACGGGGACAGCGAGCAGGGCGACAGTGACCACGACGCCACCAACCGGGGCCACTCAGCCGGTGAGTTATGAACCTCATTTCGAAATCATCACACTCTCCTCCCCCTGGCAGCGTCTTTCCAATAGTTTGCAAATGCGAAGCGGGACGGGGGGAATGCTGGGTTGTTGGTGCGGATGGCTGGCTTTTAATTTCCTTAATTTGTGCTTGCATGGCCCTGACTGTGGTGGGGCTGCCGCCTGAGAGAGTAGAGTGAACAACCTCGGAGGTGTCGAATGGGAGGCAAAGACAATTTGGGCGAAGAAGTCCTTTTTTTTCCCTTTCTCTCTCTCTCTTCTCCCCGCTGCGTTTCCACTTCTTGCCTGCGTGGCCAGCGGCGGAGTGGTGCTGAAAAGGACAGCGACTCACAGTGAGGCAGTCCCATAGTGCTTTAGTGGCACGAATCAATAGGTCCACTCAAGTGAAAAGGGAAGCCATGGAAGTTAAATGGATGTAATGAGATGCAGTTCAATCAGCGGTATGAATCGCCCCGTGGTCGCGGCAAATACTGCTTATGAACTTAGTGTTTTTCTTTTTCATGCAGCTGAATTACCCAATTCCACTAATGACTCCTTCAACCCAGCCACTCACCAACAACTAGCTTTCGGATTTTATTACCGACTGTTAACCTCCGCCATTTCTCAAGCCGAAAATAACAATGAGTTCGCGTCTGGTGGTTCTCATGAGCATGAACAGAGGGGCTTATACAGCGAAGTATTACTAAGTGTAGGGCTGCACGGTATTGAAAAACTTGCAACGATATTATTGCGATACTTAGAATAACGGTTCCATTCAATCCAGACACGTGTGATATCTTTTTCAGCAAACTGTGGCAAAGGGAAGACTCCAAAAACACTAAATCAGAACCAAACCAAGGCCAGAAAACGAACTAAATTAGGAAAGTTAGGACTAAAACTGAACTTCTGCACATTCATAAGTTCCATGCATGTTTGGTTTTAGAGAGTGTTGGCAAAAAATATTAAAAAATCGAAGTCTTAAGTGAATTTGCGATATTTTGTGGCTTCTTGCGATATGTTTTGCGATATATTGTGCAACCCTAACAAAAGTGTTTAACCTCCAAGAATGTCACATCAACACAGTTTGTCTTAGCTGAACTGATCACATTGTAAAATAGATCATATCCATGTTTTTCCACTTCTAAAAATAATAATAGAAAAGAGTAAAACCTGACCAAGACAAGTCCAAGTCTAAACCGGAGTATCTTCCGCGTTAAACCAGGATTTTAGCAATGACCCATACACACTCTTAACTGAACTCGTAATCCCCAATCAATATAGGAATAAACCATTACGCAATTAAAGTCATTCAGAAGTTCAAAAGACAATACAGAAAACCAACAAAAATCTGTGAACCACCTCCTATAAAGCATATGTTTTCCAAAGTCGAATCCTATTACTCCAAACTATTAGCTAATTGGGCAGCTTTCGCCTAATCCAATGAAGAAGATCGTGCATCCCCCCCCCCCCCATCTAAATGAAAAAGCTACCCTCACAGAATGACCAGATCCTATCATCAGCTCTCCCCGTGTCCTGCTCGGGAATGCTATTAGGTTTGTACCTGTTTATTGATCAACGTGGAGTCAGACAAAAAGTGAAGTGATACAAAATCTCATTTCATATCGAATTGCCCTTTTCTTTCTGCGCGATTGTACCATGTAAGACCCCCGCTTGTCTAGACCACTGGCAGCCAAATATCATGTGAGTGCTGGGAATACAAATAGGTTAGATTAGATAGGTGTTGCGGCGCAGCGAACTCTCCTTATTGTGCCCGACGCTGCTCGACATCATTAATGAAGCCAGGCGAAATAAAGGGGCGATAAGGAAGCGCCGCTAAGTGCCACTTGCTGATGGAAACGGATTGGTAAGGTCAGGCCCGTGCCAGTGCAGCGCCGAGGCACCGTCTCTCAGCCGGATATCGATATGTTTTAAATATGTATTCTCTGCTGGATGTGCACTGTCAACGCGGGGAGGGATCCAGCCTGGGTTTGCGATAAAGAGCACGGGGCCGTACCATTAGTAATGTGGGGAATGCGTCTTAACCTTTCGGAGCAGTCAGGCTGCAGCACATGCGTAATGTCACAGTGTTCGGTGGTGCATCCTGACACCATTTTGTTTTGTTTTCACAAGTTAAGATAATGCTGGAATGAGATATCATAGAATTTGTATTGTATAGAAATGGTATAACTTAAAATGTCCCTTAAGGGGAGAAGCTACAGTCAATATTTAAAATGTTAACACTTTCACCTGGAAACAAATGAATGGCCAAATCTTCACAATAAGGTGTTCAATTATTGCACTGGTTCAACATTTCTCCATAGATTTACAGAGAAAAATGTGAATTCAAAGGCCATTTTCTCATAATGCATTTGTTTTTACACCCTTGCAACAACATCTCCTCTTTAGTCGCTCCTAAGGACATCAAACGTACCAGTCTTAGACTTAAAAACTAAACAAGATATTCATGATCCCCTCTGAACAGGAATTTCATGTTCAGAGGGGATATGTTTCTTCTTCTTCTTCTTCTTCTTCTTCTTCTTCTTCTTCTTCTTCTTCTTCTTCTTCTTCTTCTTCTTCTTCTTCTTCTTCTTCTTCTTCTTCTTCTTCTTCTTCTTCTTCTTCTTCTTCTTCTTCTTCTTCTTCTTCTTCTTCTCCTTATTCTTCTATTTATATGAAAACAGAAAATAATAGAAAACATTCTTCTTCTTCTTCTTCTCCTCCTTCTCCCTCCCCTTCTTCTTTTTCTTCTTCTTCTCCTCCTTCTTCTTCTTCTTCTTCTTCTATTTATATGAAAACAGAAAATGATAGAAAACCTTCTTCTTCTCCTCCTCCTCCTCCTCCTCCTTCTTCATCTTTTTCTTCTTCTTCTCCTCCTTCTTCTTCTATTTATATGAAAACAGAAAATAATAGAAAACCTTCTTCTTCTCCTTCT
>OMNZ01025218.1:24085-66142 GCA_900303255.1 Lesueurigobius sanzi | reverse complement strand
TGTCCAAGCACATGAACAGAGAGGCCAATGGAAGGAAAAGATGTGGTAGAGAAGAGTGTACAAGCAACAGGGATAACCACGCCCTAGAGAGGATTGTGAAACAAAACCCATTCAAAAATGTGGTGGAGATCACAAAGAGTGGACTGCAGCTGGAGTCGGTGCTTCAATAGCCACCTCGCACAGACGTATGCAAGACATGGGTTTCAGCTGTTGCATTCCTTGTGTCAAACCACTCTTGAACAAGAGACAGCGTCAGAAGCGTCTGGCCTGGGCTAAAGACTAAAAGGACTGGACTGCTGCTGAGTGGTCCAATGTTATGTTCTCTGATGAAAGTAAATTTTGCATTTCCTTTGGAAATCAAGGTCCCAGAGTCTGGAGGAAGAGAGGAGAGGCACAGAATGCACTTTGTTTGAAGTCCAGTGTAACGTTTGCACAGTCAGTGATGGTTTGGGGTGCCATGTCTTCTGCTGCTGTTGGCTCACTGTGTTTTCTGAGGTCCAGGGTCAACGCAGCCGTCTACCAGGAAGTTTTAGAGCACTTCATGCTTCCTGCTGCTCACCAACTTTATGGGGATGCAGATTTTCCAAAAGGACTTGGCACCTGCACACAGTGCCAAAGCTACCCTTCCCTTCCCTACTAGTATTGGTTTAAGGACCATGGTATCCCTGTTGGCCAGCAAATTGGCCTGACGTTAACCCCAAAATCTACAGGGTATTGTGAAGAGGAAGATGCGATACGCCAGACCCAAAAATGCAGAAGAGCTGAAGGCCACTCTCGGAGCAATCTGGGCTCTCATCACACCTGAGCAGTGCCACAGACTCATCGACTCCAGGCCACGCCGCATTGCTGCAGTAATTCAGACAAAAGGAGCAACAACTAAGTATTGATGCTGTACATGCTCATACTTTCATCTTCATACTTTTCAGTTGGCCAACATTTCTAAAGAACTTTGTTTGTATTGGTCTCATGTAATATTCTAATTTTCTGAGATACTGATTTTGGGTTTTCATTAGTTTTCATTTATAAGCATCAAAATTAAAAACAATAAACACTTGAAATATGTCAGTCTGTGTGGAATGAATTTATACATTTTTTGATTGGAATTACAGAAATGAATCAACTTTTTCATGATATTCTAATTTTCTGACGAGCACCTGTATATAAGCTCTTATGAATATTTTATAACAGACAAACGCAAGATGCAAATTTTCTTTTTTGTTTGTTTTTATAACATTTTGTGTAATAGTGCATTGAACTCTCATAGCTATAAAGATGCCCTTTTGATGCCCTCTAATCCTTTCTAATTAGATTGTATTATTATTGCCAAATCATATGAATCCAAAGTAGGGCTGGGCGAGATGTTCTTAACTCCTATTGATCAATGTCGATTTTAATTTTATATTCTATGCTACAACCATATAAATTAGCTTTTACTATTATGATTCTTGCAATTAACAAGATCCATTCATCTTCTTCCGCTTATCTGTACAGCAGTCCACATTGCACCAGTCCCTTATTGCTCCTCCTGCAGGTGGTGGGTCCACGGGATGTCAGCCCCTTCACTTCTGGGCGACGTATCTGGCCTTGATGGTCTCTATTCATAAGGGGCTTCTGAACTGCTCTTGGTCTGACCCGTCACCTAGAGACCCTACCAGGACCATAATGGTAGACCCTACCAGGAGCATAATGCAGCGCTTAGTTAATTTGGGTAATAAACAAGATATACCTTTTAAATAAACCTTAGCTGAAACTAAAACACTGTATATATATTTTTTCCACTCCAGGACCATTTAACACACAAAAATCTTTCATTCAACTCCTCCAAAACTCACAACCACATGATCTTATAGAAGAGACTTAAGTAGAGATTGCGATTTTGATTAATTTCTCAACCCTTTACATAAACGTTTTCAAAAGTTGTGCACAGACTTATGTTACTGATATTTCAGCCTTTACCTTTTGAAACAGCACATTCAGTCCCACCACAGCTTAAGATTATTTTTTAATACAATATGTAAATGCTCATCATGCAGCAGACTACAACATTGTGAAACAATTTCTTTGGGATACTACTTGTAATGATGCAACAAGAACATTTGTAATATACTGCAATGGGCTTGTTAGGTGCCGCATTTCTCTGCTTGATGGACACCCACGCTCCTGGTTTGCTTACGCCAAACAGAGGTGCTGCCCAAAAGCTACATCTGATGTCAGGGCAGGGGAAAACCGCTACACCCCAGAGGTAGATCTCCACATTGAGTGCTTCTAATACCGACCCACCTCCACTCTGATCCCTGTGTTCTCAATGGGAGGGCCTAGACATTACGGTTCGGAGAGTGAAGTGACCAGTGGGCAAGAAACAAAAAGCCTTTGACCGCGATGGTTACGAGTTGAGGTTTTGTGATTCATGACAGGCCGCTGTTGATTTACCTTTCATTCAAATGCCTGCTACTCACAGTGGAGCGCTCGTCCACGTTTCTGATGATTTATGTTTCTGAGATCTCACAACAACCCTGTTACGACCCGAGTCGTTGCTGGGGTTTGCATCACCTCGGCAAATATTTGTGAGAAATTCAAAAGGGGAAACCTATCAGTTGGATCGAGATTGGACTGATGTGTTTGCAAAAATGAGTAAACAACATTAATTTCATATGAATGAATTTGAAAGTGGCGATTCTCACATGGGTATTTTTCCAAGTGGTACTCTTCATCAAGCGCGCTAACTTTGGAGGTAAAAGCAGGATAGTAATCAAAGTTTGGAAGAGAGGTCCTCAAGTCATTTGGCGGCGAGAACTCTTTCAACTCCTTCTACATAAAACACATTTTAGATGAGATGTACTGAATAATTTGTCATTCTCCAGTTTTTTCTATTTTTTTTTTGAGAGAGCGAGACCTCCTTGGAAGCGTATCGCTGACAGGGGAGCTCGTATGCAGCTGTGTAGCGAGGCCCGCTCACTGTATGGTGCGGTTCTCCAGCATTAACACAAGAGCCAGTTGATCTTTGTCGCTTCAGGGGAAAACACATGCCATAAGTAAAGCAGATGCGGTTTGAAAGCACCCTGAGATCACACACTGTCTTTAACATCAAAAATGTGTCCACATGGATATTCTTAATGGGTTTAACTCGGATTAATTATTCAAGCCTTCCCCCAATGCCTCCTCCTGCCAGGCGTGTCTGAAACGCACAAGTGGCCATAGCTGAATGTTATCGCGGGCTGCATCTCGTGGAAACGGTCAAGCTTCAATCACGCGACCAACAATCGATATCAGTGGCTCTCGACCCATATCTTCAACCTTCCGCAACAAGCTCACAAAATGTTTACTATTTTGCAACTGGACTATTTTCAGAAAACAAAGATTACCAACTACTATCTAAACACAAGGTCAACAATAATTTTGACAAAGGCCTGCGATCCACTGTGAATGATTCCACAACACATTTTGGAGGCCCAAACCATCTTTTATCATTGTCTTTATTATCCTTTTTTTAGTATAGTGACTGGTGACCTTCATACCAATACATACATGCCCAGATAGTATTGTGAAAAAGTAATTTATTGTAAATCTGAAGACACATCAAGTAACAAACCAAATTTCACATCAATCTACTGTATATTTGATGTGAGTAATATATTCCTCAACTCAGTGCTATAAACTAATATGTTTTTGTTGTTGTTTTAAAAATATGTATTAAATGAAGGCAAACATTGAGACAGGCGTGACACACAATACAAGATAAGACATCTAACATCCTGCCACTGTGTCCACTTCAGTTCTAGTCAATGTTCATGAAACTTAATAAAAGCATGCACCTTAAGCGCTCCACTAACTGACCACTTACTTCATTAAGACATTATTTCATTCCCTTTGTTGCTTTCCATCAAGTTCAGCGCACATTAAATACGTTGACATAAATCATTAGGCAGCGAACTTAGCAAAATTGGTGGAATGAGTGAAAAATTGGTCTTCAAAATGAGGAACACAGCCGCCTGCTGTGAACTGTCAAATCATCCAGATTGCTTAACTTTCTGAAGAAGCTGCCACATGCGGTCTACTTTACGAGGCTAATAAAAATGAGCAGCGCTAAAGCTCGATGGGGTACCCTTTGATACCGACCCAACATGGCTGACTGTGACAACACAGAGCAGGGGGTCTGTGTGGAGCTAATCTTTAATAAGGATGAAATGAGCACCAGATTGATCTGAGATGACCTGCTACAGACTGATGGTGATGGACGAGAGGGGACAGTGCGTTCTAAAGTGTTGCCTATTATTTTGATGATTAACTAGATGTTTGTTGAACAGATTTACATGAGCACTTGATAAAGACAGGAACAAATGTAGGCTCATACTTAATAACGAACAAGGCATGCAATTGTGTGTTTTACGGACGATTTAGCCCACTTGAAATGAACTCTAGTGCACTCCCTGAAAAATAAATCTTGTTTATTTTATGTAGCTCACCTAAGCCTGGATTGCCCCAATCCTTATACAAATAGAAGTAAAGACTAATGATTGCTGTTTGAAAAGGTAAATTCTCACTCGTGGCAAGTTTTAATGTCTTTAATGTCTTTCATGTCAAACTGTTATTTTTAGCCTTTTTACAATTCCACTAGCCCACATGGTCCTTAAACGTTGGCACAAACCAGGGTCAGAGAAGTTGCAATCAAAAAGCAAACTTTCCCAGGAAGTGCACCAGAGTTCACTTCAGGGGACCAAGTGTGACGTGCCAATGACAAAAGAGCTCTGTTTCCATTTACTTAAGAAAATAGATTGTGGAACATTTATTGGAACTTCATTTAACCATGTCCTGCACGAAGAATTCTCAACCAGACACTAAACGCGGCTTATGATCCCCGCTCTTAACGCCTGCCATTTCATACGCAACAGAGGAAATTATGAGAGACCTTGCGGTGCAGGGCTAGGGCTCAGCGCAGGATTAGGGGCCAGCTATCTCAAGGCTGTGTTTCTCAGATAACCGCACCTAAAGCAACCTTTTCTCAAGCACGCAATTACCCTCCCTCCCACCCTGCCCACAGTCCCCTCCGCTACCTCCCCTTTGAATTACATCAGGGGCTTAATTAGTATACAAATAAAACTTCCCTTATCTCCCCCTCGCCCTAATTGGCCTGTCTTTAGTTATGCCCGGTGAGTGTGTGAGAGAGCTGGGCCCCCCTGTAATTAGAATGACCGTGTTCACCTTTCTCTTACAGGCCCATGAGGAGGGTTGGCACTGCATTGTTTTGGTAGCACATGTGGGTGTCTGTTACGGGGGGGTGGGGGTGTTGGGTGCTGCGCGGTTCCCACTGAACGGACAGGGTGTCTTCCATTCTTATTTCATCCTCCGCTTTCCCTATTCCTTCAACTAAAGTGTTTATCGATTATGTTGGCCGGCGCGCTTACGACTTAATATTGGGTGACAGTGCGGCGTGTTCTCACCGTAATTAGAGTTCAGATCTTAAGTGAGAAAGGAGGAGGGGGTTGTGTAGGAGAGCAATTAGGATCCTTTGTTATTAAACTTGATTCATCTTCCTCCCGCCCGGCTCCTCTGCCCACCTCTCCTCCGCTTACCAAGGGTATCTGGCCATCCAGACTGTTGCAACCGGCTAACCCACAAATTATCATGCTTGCCGCTAAGCCCCTCCTCCCCTTTCGCCCGCTCCTGAACCCGGGAGCTGGTCCTCTGCTCTCCTCCTGATGCCAATAACGCGCTGCAATAATAACAGTAAAGATCCCCAGTCAAAAGCACTCAGAAGGATGGACGTCCAATGAAAACACGAGTCCAAGAAGCCACTGGGAGCACACCCCAAAAGCAGCTATGCGCCGCCTACCTACGCCGTGTGTTTTGTTATGTCTGGGCTTAATCTTTCAAGCCACGGGGTTATTTGCAGACTGAGAAGATAAATGATCAAGAAAAGTCAATAAAATCTGCTATTGCCATTGCGTGAAAATGTTTATGTTTTATATGTGACCTCAGCTAATGGCACTCTTGATGAGATTTGCGATGTTGTGCTGAAATATGACGAATGCTGCCCTAGTATTTAAGTATTGAAAACAAATGTATGCCTTTGGACTGTAAAAAGTCATCAAATATGGTACTCATAACAAGAAATGTCCTTGACTGAAACTCATGTAGGTTATTCATGGAGACTTTCCGATTCCAAAGAGCCAGCTAGCCCCTAATGTTCTCCAGCAGTAACTTTTTTAGATTTGTGTGGGACAAACTGAAAGTGTCTTTAAAATGAGGACAGAGAGAGATACATTTTGAAAGTAAACAATCTAGCTCCCTGCCCTCCTGATTGGACCTTAAAGCCCCTCCTTGTTCCCTTAACACGCTCTCACACTGGCTGCTGAAAAGAAAAGTGTGTACATGTTGATTGACAGGCTGGCTCAGAGGAAGACTCCTCCCATTGATCAGTTATGACAACGTTGGTTCTGATTAGTTGCTGTGATTCTTCAGTCTTCGTCAGCACTGAGCGGAATTGACACGCTCGTGGGTCTTTTATGAAGAAACCAGTAGGAGGAGTTCACCTCTAAGTCACACCTCTCTTTGTTCTAAAGGTTGGGAAAAGAAACACCTTGGCCTATTCACACCTACTTATTGCTCGTTACCTTCCTATTGACTTCTCCTGCACTTTGTTCTAAGGCTGTTCACACTTATCTATGGATCTGCTCGGCCACTGGCCCTGTCTCATTAGCATGACATAGGGATGGTTTCTGTCTAAGGATGTTGTTGTAAATGGGAGCTAAATTAAATGTAAGTCCTCCATTGCGGTTCATGGATGGATTCTCGTTCTTAACAAATATGGCTTCTTTTACTCCACGCTCACACCATCTATTCTCTTTAGCTAAAATGTTAATTTCCCTGTCTTCAAATGAGTGATGCACAGCCGACTGTGGGCCACTAGAGCTCTCTCTGCAGTGTTGATAAAGCCTTCTATGAAGTAGTTGTTCCGTCTCTCCAATATAATGCTCTTTGCATTTTTCTTCCTTGCACTGCCTACGATGCCTACGATGGACAACTCCTGTACGACTGAGAACTTACACAGACAAATTAGTTGCTGAGATCAACAAAGGGAGGGACTTAAGAAAAAAATATAATTATGTTGTATTACTTACTTTACATTTACAAATTCAGGCCCAGGTGATCACTTTTACACATTCTATTGTATTTGTAATACCTTTAGACATACAGTACACAGTATAATATCTGGTGTGTAGTCTATGCGCCTCAATCAATAGCATCCTCCTACCCATACTGTATTGGTTTGGCTCTAGTTTGGATACAACTCTCTGGAATATGTACAGCAAAAAAGTTGCATGATGAATTGGCATCTATTTACATCCCTGGATGTTTATACGTGTTTCAGGGACACAACAACAGCATGGACCTCGAATCACTTTCACTACCCAATTGCAATTACTCCTAATAGCTTTTTTTTCTGTAACAAAAAAACTTAAGACTTGAAATGGATATATTTTTTTTAAATAACCAAAAATACATGTTCATAGGGTAGCTGTTCTATCACATCTACTGTAGGGAGTAACATGGAGTCCAGCTATCACAGCCAAAGCCTCCTTCCTCAGTGTTTTTGCTCCAAACATGGTTAGATTGAAAAGGTGATGCTAGTTGACAATTTCTCCACATCCCCTCTATCCACTCTTCTGCCCGTCTTTGTCTCCCTCACAGTCTCCAGGAGCTTGATATGGAGCTTATGGGGAAACAGGGCCAGATCAATCCCGGTGTCAGCAGCTCAGCGCACATCTCTCCCTGTAACGGCAGGACAAGTGTCAGCTGGAAGAGAGGCAGCCGCCACGCAGCGAGGGAGGTAGCCAGAGAGTGAGCAGGGAGAGGAGGATGATGGTGATGGTGGGGGAGCGCAAGCGAGCGGCCCGCCCAAGGGAGTGCACCTCCAGTAGACAAAAGATCAATTCTCTCCATTTCACTCTCAGCTCCTGATAACAAGCAAAAGTTCAGCAAGCCCAGGAGCTGTCTTGTCTTTGAAATGTGCATTCTGGTGTTGCACACATGCACATGTACAGTTGCACTCCGATAGGCTACAAGTGGTACATATACACACAAAATCAATGGTGCTTAAATAAGAGGCTTCTCAAAGTCATTACAGCTGCTCTGGTTACAAGAACCACCTCCTAATGAGTACTACACACTATAGTTGGGTTTTCTGGTCACTGCTTTATTAATAAAGTTGTGTGATTTATAAGTTTGTCATCTGCACAGTATTGAATTATTGAAGCAACAGCATCTCATTGTTTTACTTAGGATCTGTAAACAAAGGGATGGAAAACAATGCTGCAGAGAAAATATGCTCAATGCTTGAATCAAAACATCATTTGTGACAGTGTCAGTCCAAGTCTGTGGTTTAGACTGTGTGATTGTGGGCAACAATGTTATTGGCTCAGGCCATGGCCAGGCACAGCAGAAAACTGTTTTCCTAGACACAAGTGTTATTGATAATGTTCTCATTTGGGAAGGTTTATGGAATATATTGTTTCCTTCCTGTTTGTGTTGGTACTCAGATGTCAGCACTTGTTTCTGAGATTTTAAGAGTTTTTCTAAAAACATGTGTTTGTGGCCAGGCCCAGAGCACCTCGTTAAAAGTTACAACTTTGAGATTAATTAGAGAAGTAAACAACATGCAATAGCATGTTTTATAAAGACTCTGTTTCACTATGCACTTGAGAAGCTAATCTTAATTGGACAGTGTCCACATAAAATCTTTTGCCGTTACAGGAGGAATCCTCAGACCCAGATTTGATTGCGTCTCTGTCAGTCAAAGTTTAAAACTGGAGAGCTCCAGAGGCTGATGGTGTGTGACAGCTATGGAGCTGGTTCTGTTTAAGACCATCACAAACAGAGAAAGGTTTTCTGGAGGTTAGAGCCTTGCCAGTTCTCATCAGTGCACATGCGAGGGAGAAGGCCATAGTGTTTTCAGGACAGTCACTGACCCAAGATACTGCGATGTGCACGGCTGCACTGCTGAACATGGATGTAAAGTTTTCTTCTACACTGACAGTCCAAATGTCATAACAGTGTCTGTGTAATGCAGCCCATGATTAGGCTTCACTCTGGGACCCTGTCCATGGCCCCCAACAGATGGCCTGCACCTCTTATGCAGATTTATTCACGTGGAATGTTTACACATATTGTCATTACTCCAACATCCATATCTAAATAGGCTGTAATTGAGGCAAGGGCTGTCATCCAGTCGGTGGTGTTTTTGTCATGTTGAGGTTGAAAGGAACAACTTGCAGAGAGGGACAGGCAGTATCACACAATTGACCTTTTACATGATTTTCAATTACAGAGAGGAGAGGAGTGCAGGGTCCCTGTAGTGCAGCTGTCTTCTCTGGTGAACATCTGCCTGTAGAATATGGCAGCTGCCCCTCTCTCTCCCCGTGCGTTGGCCTGGTCTGCCCGCGGTGGGCAGGTGTGTGCTGGGCCAGAGCCTCTGTCATTAAGCGGCCCAGCTGTGCTGTCACGTTTGGCAGAGGCGGTGTCATCCATGACCCTGTCCGCTCTCTCCGAGGGGCACTCGCAGACCTTGACGGGGCAGAAGGGTAAAGCCACGCTCAGAATATCTATGAAGGACGACTGTGTTGTCCCCTCCTCGTCCCCCGGTGGGCGCCACCCCTGCATGTCTGCTGACCCTCCTGCCCAAGAGCAGGCTGGGCCCTCATCAGCCATGTCAGTCAGTACAAGCAGAGAACAGCACCCTGCACTCCTGCTGTGTCCTGTGTGCCTTCAGAAAAGAGGCTCACACTTGGAATGGAGGGCGCGTGCAGCATGGCTGAACTCAGACTGGACTCAGGAACCTCAAGCTAGGGCTGCAAGATTAATCGACATCGAATCGACATTGCAATTTTAAATACTGCAATAACCTAACCCCAAAGGCTGAGGGTTTTTTCTTCCTTGCGTCTCCAGCGTTTCATGAAGCTGAAATATAATAAATGAGTACTACTACAATGTATAAAAGCAGTTTTAGGAGTATATTTTGCTGATAATACTAGGGCAGTGACAATAAACAGCGCTACCTCAAGCTCAAATGGACTGGTTAATTTTTATTTGTACACTATCATACTACCCTATTAATGTCCTTGTGTAGTTTTTATCCTGGCAACTTTTCTTTAACACAGCATATAATCTGGAAAGACTCTTTTGGGGACTTTTGGCTGGGAAATTTGCTGCGGATTGGATCAAGCAATGATTTATTTCTTGTTTAATTGATCGGCGATATGCAAAGCGCAGTAACACAGGCAACAAAGACCTCTGCAGAAAAATAGCACTCGCTTCACCCTCAGTATCAATAAAAATGTGATTGAAAGACGTGCAGTGAAGAGGGAAATGTTAGCCTTGATAAAGCCCCTGAATGAGACAGTATCCATTCCGCGATGAGTGCTTGATGGTCCTTTCTGACTGATTGGCTTTAAGTGTGTCAGAAGACTATTCCCCGCCTCGCCTCCACTGTATACACACCCGTCTGCAGTTATTGGCAGCGCGCCTTCATCCACTGACACCTCTAGCCTCCCTGGTGGCCTTTGTCACAGAAGAAAGAGAATGATCAATATTCCAGTTAAACTAGACTTTCAAAGCTGATCGCGAGGCCTCGTTCTGGGGCCTTCTCCTTTAATGAATTTTCTTTCATTCCACACAAGTTTTTAAACATCAAACAATAAATCGGCCTGGGCACAGTGAAATATTTAGATCTATTGACTGTGTTTGAAAAATGTAGAGGGCAAAAACTCCAGTGGTTTGATGCTGATACATTCTGAACACTTTAATCCACCCGAGTGTTTCCTTTTATCTGCCTGGGCTACTCCAAAAGAGGGGAAAAGGGCCTCAGGAATGTTCTCAAAGATCCAGCAACTCTGTCTTAAAAGCTCCTTACCTTTAACTGCACTTTAAAGCAGCCGTCTCGGTGTCCTCGGCACCCTGCACATTTAGAGAAGTCCACCAGTCAGAGATTTCAGCAAACATCAGAAATGAGTCAAGAAATAATGTTTGAATTGAGCAGAAACTAGATGTGCTCTTAAATTGAAAAATAAGTTAATAGCATCACTAGATTCATTTAAATTCAGTTCTGGTTTTGTAAGTGAAGTTGAACAGTATTAATCACTTCGGGCTTCTTTGTCTTCTGAGCTACAATATTTTATTCACATGATCAAATAAACATTTTCATAGTTTTCTGCCTTCTTTGCAAATTTTGTAGAAGGTTTTAATCCGATCTGCGTTGTTTGAGTTGACACTTAACAACCCAGTCCAGTTGACAACCTTGGAAACTTTGATGGTGAACTTCTGCACAAAGATAGTGCTCAAGGATGAACTTGGCAGCGCTCTTATATAGTAGTGTGTGCATGTTATAGGGCTGGGTACCGTTCATTTCATTCCTGATACTTCTATAAGTACTTTAACAATACTTGGTTTACTATACCCGACCTTTTTTGATACCTATTCTAAATTATTGGTCATCTACATCAGGGGTTTTCAACTGGTTCTGCCCCAGGGACCACCATTCAGACTAAGCAGTAGTCTGCGGCCCACTGTGGGTGTGTGCATGTGTGCAATGTAGGCCTATTTGTTGGTATAAAAGAGGGCTATATACTTTATTTTACAATGCTTTGTGTTCTCAAATGTTTAACATGAGTAGAATTATTAAAAGAGATATATCAACTTGATATTCATTAATATTCAATATTCAGCAGCCCTAGTGTATTTTTTAGTAGTTAAACTGGAGAGCAAGTCACGGACCACCAACAGTACTGCCATGGACCACCAGGGGGCCACGGTCCCCTTGTTGAAAACCCCTGATCTAGATCCATAAAACTGACCAATAATGGTCACTTATTCCATGAAAGACTGTTTCTTTTCATTTTTCTGTCATTTATTGGAGCTGAAACAACTCAGGGCCCGCCAGACATCAAAACTTGCTCTAAAGGAAAATGTTTTTTTCAGTACCAGTTTTTGGTGCCTTTTTTTCGATATCATTAGTACCTAAAAATATTTTATTGTTTGATTGTACCAAGCCCTAGTGCATGTTTAGCCCAGTTCTTTTATAGTATAGTAGTGTGCATGTTTAGCCTGGTCATACAGTACCCTTTAATCTTTTGGCCATTTTTCATAGAATATGAATGATAACAAAAAAGAAATTCCACCCTTTTCCCTGGTTGTGCGAAGCCATTTGTGGTCAAAGAACTGAGTTTACTCTTTTGAAATCATAATGAAACAGAAACTACTCAAATGTCCCTAATCTAATGTTTTACAAAACCTTTTTTGTCTCACTTACCCCTTGGGCCTTTCATTTATGCTCAGAGTACCCCCTGCTTCGATGGTTTTGTTGATTAGAAAGTGAATGACAAAAACTTTATCAAAAAATTCGTAAAAAATCTCACTCTTTACAGTTAAATGTTTTAAAATGTATTTTGTTTGACCATAATAATCAAAAATACAATTGGTTTCATCTTATTTTTCTATCTGAAATTACCCCCTGCTAAACCCCCCCCCCCCCCAGCGGTACCCGTACCCCTGGTTGGGAAACACTGGTTTACATGACCTTCAACAACTGCCAGGAAAATTGTTCAGGAGCAAAGAAAAACTCACTTCAGTTGAAATACAGGACTCTCTGTACTGTTTTCAGATGCACAATATGTAAACTTTTGACCAGGGACATTTGGCTAGTTTCTAGTTGAAAAGTGTAAATAAACATGTTTTTTGACAATAAATGGCTTCACGTAACCACTAACATGAGAGAAATAAAGGTTTTTGTGTTATCATCCGTTTCTATGGAATGCATAAGTTTACATACCCTGACATTCAACTTATGAGCTGTATAGTAGAGTATAGCAGTGTGCATGTTTAGCCTGGCCCTCATATACAGTATAGTCGTGTGCATGTTTAGCCCGGGTGCTGCCTCCTGTGCTTGTGTGCGTTGGCTGCGTGACAGCCTGGTGGTGAACATCTGTTGGTGATTCATTCGGCTGCAGATGGAGAGTGACACGGCGGCACATCTGCCGAGGTGCAGGCCATCTCCACAACCTGGCCCTCGTAAAGGCCCTGGCCTTTCCACCAACCGCTCGTCTGACGATTGCGTCATCTTCCCCGTCTTTGCACTGTGGCTGCTTCACAAATGTGACATCCTACTTCCTGCATGTTTATGCACGCTGCAGAACAGCAGATGCATCGCCTTGGGGAGATCAGGACTGGCAAACACAATGAAACTCAAGAGTCTGGGAAAAGTTACAAGAAATTATGTTTTTCATGAAACTGAACACTGAAAACCTATTTTTTCCATACCTATTTATGTGAAATAATGTATCCAGGAATGTTTCTTAATGCTTTGAGAAAGTCATGATTAAATTTAGGTATTGTGGATTGAAATGAAATGACAGATGCTCTTCCTAACTACTGTTGGGACATTGTGATCTCTTGAATGAACACTGCTTCACTAATTGCACTTTTGCAGCTGACTGGCTCTGTCAGAAGCCCAAGTATTGTAGACAGTACCAATGTTTTCCACAGAATTCTCTTCAGACTGAGACTATTATTGTTTTATTTTTAAACCGGTCTTAAATATCAGTATAGTATAATCTGCTATGTTTATGATGATTTTTCATCTTTTCTTCATCTTATTTTTAGACTATGGGGTAGAAGATTAGACGATGGGGGACCACCATAGTGTCCTCTATTGTTGGGAAACAGTCCAGAACAGTGCACCCAATAACCCAGCGTTCCTCAGTCTGACAGGTGAAAATTTCAAACATTTTATTCTGTTCTGTGTGGTCAGTTTTAGCGGGTCATCGCATTGAGCTTGTCATACGGTAAAAACACTGAACCCTCAAAGCATTTGCAACGACAAAAACACACATGATGGCCATACCTGCGCTCATTGTTCATGTTTGGCACAGATCTGGTCCAAGGACACAGCGGGCCTTTGGTCCTGTGTCTGAGGCACGCAGATGTTCAGCACACGCAGACCAGAGTCATTTCTCTCCTCTTTTTTTTTTTTTTTTTTTTTGGCATTTGGTAAAAGTAAAAGTTGGATTTGCTTTAGGTTTACTAATATCCAATGACATGGAATAGCCACAGCACAATAACACTGAGCTGGGAGCTGATTTGATGTGAGGCATTAGCCAGTAGGTGTCAGTATAATACTTGAATGTGCAGCTGTCCGCGCTGAGACAGACGCTGATGTTTTAACTGACTGGTTATGGACATAATAAAAGGCAATGGGCAGTTACAGTATATAAAGGGCTGAGTTTGTTTATAAAGTGATATGTACTTAAACGTGACGGCTATGGCCTGTGTGCTCTGTGTTTGTGTAACTGTAACTCCTTCAAATTCTGGGAGACTTTGTAAATTTATACTGGTTTTCCGTCAAAAACAACAATTTCAAATTATTTTGAAAAGAAATATCCAATGCATACAACTGTGTAGCCTGTGTCCATCAGGTCTCATTACAACCGGCTGATCCTGTAGTTTAAATATTTACAAACAAATATTCTGAAATACATGTAGTTTATTTGGTCATCACATATTTTAACAAACAAAACAAAACATTTTTATTATTCCATTTACAGTATGACCAAAGGGTTTAGGCTGAAGTTAAAACTTATTGTGCCTAACCCTGTTTGTATTTACACTTCCATAAGAGTAGAAAACAACACAAAGTTTACAATGAAGCCATTGCCAAACATTCTACAGGAGAGAAATCCACATTTGCATTTATTATCATTGATTAGTTTTTCCTTTTTATAATAAGTTCTGCTGAAAACATATCAACATTTAAATCAATATAATAATCATGGCCATATGATTCTTGTATTAATTCATCAACATATTCATGCTTCTCCTGGGTGTTTAGCATGTGCTCTGTGAACTAAACCTGGATTTTCAAACCTAAATTGCCAAATTTATTGTGAAGGTTGACAGAAACATTTTTTCCCCCAAAATCCTGCAGCTATAATAACACATTTGGCCATGCAATATCATGGAATTTAGCTGCACATGAAATGCTCAAATGAGGTAATGCATTTTGATTTGCAAAAAGCATTGTTTTTTGGCTTGTACCTTAAGAAATGTAAGTGTTGGATAATGGACATGGAATATGACATAAATAGATGGATTTTTAAATACATTTTAAACACTTGCTTTGTTTACATTTTTTGTTCAAGGTGGAACAGAAGTGGAACAGAAGGGTGTTGTCATTTTCTCTTTCTTTTTTCAAGTGTTTCCCAAGCAGGAGAATTTGATTCTGAATAGTATTTCAATATTATTTTCAAATAAAATTAAAATTTGACAAGGTTTTGTTGTAAAATGTTTAATTCTGGCATTACTTTGAACAAAATCTACTACAAAAGACTAATATATCTGAATTGAACTGATCATTTTCTAATCTAAATGATGTGCACCACCCTCGAGGTATATATGGGTACTCGGATAGTACATGAAAGACTGAAGGGGAACACTTTAAAACTGTATGTCTATTAGACCAAGATATACAGTACACTGCGTGGCCACTGCTTGTTGTTTAATAGCTCAATTCATAAAATACATTTCCAGATCCGAAAGACGCTAGTCCACAATCCGACACATTTACATCCTCTCTTTACAATTTATTTTCAGGGGGGGAAAAGAACAGAAAAAAAAAGAAAAAATCAATTAGTGCTAAATTTATTCATGGATTTCTGCGATCAATGCGGGTCCACTCTGAGGGGCTCGCGGGGACCCGGTTCATCCCAGTTAATGTGTTTGAAGGGGAATTACCATTGATGTTGTTTTCCCTTCCTCTTGGGTCAAAAGAGCATTCTCTGGCGCTGTCACGGGCCGCCACACCACACAACTAGGTCCTTCCACCTGACCGTTGCCCAGCAGGCTCGCAAGTTAACTCGCTTGTCTGCCATATCGCGTCTCTTCTTCTTCTTCTTCTGCTTCTTCTTTACTGGAGCTAATTGTGAATCCAATCAAGGCTGGGAATACTGGCTATCGATTCAGCCCACTAAACACACACAAACACCTAATATATTCGCTCTCCAACGGCTCCCACGTCCGCTGTATTTTCATATCAGGTGTGTTACTGTGAAAAAAAAATAAAGAAGCAAAAAAAAAAAAACAGCTGTCTCTATCTCCTAATTGCCTTCAACCGCTGTAATTTTAATTCACATGACCTCTGACGACTCCTTGATTGTTTTTCCGGGTTTTTGCATACGGCCCCCAAAAGGCAGCGCGGTGTGATCCTCTCAAAACGCTCCTTCAAGGATATTCTCGACGCTCTCCCTCATCGATTTCAAACGGTCAGGTCAATTAGACATATTTGGGCATTTGCAAATCATTTTTTTTCGCTTTCTCTCTCAGATCCTGCGGCTCTAAAAATGCTCTTTTGGCCCTAACCGCACTGCTCAGATTCTCTGCGGAGCTTGACATTTTGATCCGCAACAGAGACTAAATGATAACCGTTTCCTTGTAAATACTGTTGCCTGCGGGGGAGGGTTTTAAATAGAGCGGGGAGGACTTTTCACTCACTTGTTTATATGCACAACTCATCAGAATGTGGACAGTTAAATAAAATAATATGTATGGGCTGTGCGTGGCATCCTGATGCATTCGGAGACTGCAGTGGCTTCAGGAAATCTCCATAACCATGCGCCTATTACTATGTATGTTGGTTTGATAGTTCGGCTGCACGATATGAGGGCAAAAAAACAACGGTCTTGAATGTTCAATTTCATCACAGTGCGGTTCATACGTGTAAGAAAAGTTAAGCACAAGTTCAACGTAATTGTAAGACTTTAAAAATGCTAAGTATTAAAAACAAAGACAAAAAGTAAATACCGTGCATTTTAGTTTCAGGATGTAGCACAAAAGTATGTGAAGACTCCACTGATTTTGCTGTATGTTGTGGCTTCTCGCGATATTGATGTTGACAAGGAGGAAGGCATGCATTGTGCAGCTCTAAATGATGATTTGTTAGTTTATATTATTTTTAGCCTATTCTTAAAAAAAATCTATCTACATTCAGGCTCACGTTGAGACGGCACCTCGTCGTATCCCAGGTGTTGAATGGATTTTCCCTCAGACCCAATCTTTTTTCCCCCGATATTCCAAAGCTCAACTGTGATTGAGTCACTATCTAAGAATGTTTCAGCACTAATTAATTCATTTTCATGTTTATTTTTCATGTATTATTGTTTGGTAATTAGTGTAGGATTTTCAGTTAATTTGCAAAAGCAGATATCTCAGTTTTGTTTTTTTTTGCAAAATTGTTTAGGATTTTTATCACCTCTATAGTCTAGAGGTGACACCAGTAAAAGTAAAGTTCCATCAGTTTATCAACAACACGTAACGTAATATTTTTGGTGTGCTAAAAGTAGATCTGGTCATTAAATACAGAGAAAAGATCATTTTTGACAGTGGCACTTACCTGTTTTTCCAAATGAACTCTTCAAATACAAAATAAATGTATGCGGTTTTAGAGTCAACATTTCACCCAGTAAACTGTATAAAACACAAGCTTTAATTTTGTGTTTTTATTGATAGAAAAACACCCAAACTGTGAGTGCGCTTTCTACGGGTATAGGGGATAGTAACAAATCTCGATATTTAGGAGGGCTTTCTCGATAACGATCAAATCAATTATGTGCAGAAACGTGCTGGTAAATGTATTCATTTAGATCGCTGTGTCGTAAACGGCAAAAGTATAGAAAAAAAGAGCGTTATTATAACTTTTTTGAGAGATTACACATGAAGTACATTCGTTTATTTATTTATTTGATCAGAGACAATGCACAAATGGCATTGATCTGTAACAGGAAGAGATGCCAAAAATGCTAATTTCCACCCGTTGTCCGTGGACAGGTTGATGTTGCACTTACATAAGTACATAAAATTATGAAAATTCATACATATGGAAACAATCATTATTCCAATCATATCTTTGAAATCAGTCCCATGTCAAGAAACTGTAGCATTACAGTATCACAGTCATACATGCATACAGGTTTGTCGTGACAAGAACCATTTTTTAGTCAGGCGTTTAGACATTTTTGCAGCTTTTTGATCATTTCTCGGCTTGGAGGACACACTAGGTATTGCAAATTTGAGCATTTTCGATATTATCTTGTCGACATATATTGTAGGGCTGCACAATTAATCGCAATCAAATTAACATCGCGATTTTTAATACTGCAATAACCGAGCCCCAAAGACTGAGGGTTTTTCTTTTGTCTTGCCTCTCCAGTGTTTTAGGAAGCTGAAATGTAATGAATAGTACAATAATGTATAATAGCAGTTTGGAAGTATCATTTTCTGAAGATTCAAACCACGGCTCCAGAATTGAAACTAAATTCACCACAAGAAATTTTGCAATAATAGCCGTGATAATATTATGAATCACAATCATTTTGGCCAAGATAACCGTGAGACAAAATGCCCATATTGTCTCATGCCTCGACAAAACTGAAATGAAATATATGCAACATGAATACATAATATTAAAATCGCAATTTCAGTTCAAAAAAATCGCAATTAGGTTTTTTTGTCAAAATCGTGCAGCCCTGATATTGCCCACCCCTAGAGCTTTGCTCTCCTCTGACTCGTAGATCTGATCTCCGTGGAGATGTTGCTACCTTTTCACGACGAATGACGTAAAAGGTTTAGTTTATTCAAATGATTTATTTGAATTTACAAAAATAGCATCGCAGCCGATCACTTGTGTTCCTGGCACGTCTGTGAAACATCCGACTTGGAACGCTCCTCTTTAATACAGGCCTCAACACCGCTTCCAAATAATTCCCCCAATTATCCACGAAACCTTCCTTGTGAGCACGCAACGCAAAATAATGCAAAAGTTTCATGTTGCAAGATGTATTGCTCGGTTCCGCATTAATATTCATTCGTGCGCATCATTGTTCCTTTTATGAAAGAGAATATGCTTAAAGATTTTCTGTGAAGGAACGCAGCGGCCTTTGTTTTGAACTGTTTGGTTTTTTGACACGTGTGATCAGTCTCATTAGGGCCAGCGAAAACACTCAACATTTATTTGGCTTTCAAACATATCATTGACTGCTGTCCGAGCTCGCATCCACATCTAAGACCCGCAGTGCATTTGAAGCTCACTGATGCGCCCTTCTTCAACAGTTTTAAATATAAATGGAGCGGGATCGATTAGTCACTGCCTGCTTCTTTCTTGTATGCTTTGCTTCTATTTCTCAAACATAAAATGAGTAAATAATTCCTTTTTACGGATAAGCGCGGAGATGGGGTGGAATATTTATTTTGCCCTGCGAGAAAGTCGGCGCTGAAGTTTGACCCCGGTATATTGTCATGACAACCTGAGGTCCAGGGAGCAGATATGACAGCATCCCCGTATGGCTGCGGTGCGTGAACCGGCATCGCCCACGCAGCCCAAGATTGACATAAACATGTTTTAATTGAGCTGCAAATGTTGTCATAGGATGAAGTCATGGCTCCAGCGTGCCTTCAGGGGAGAGGGAGAGAGATGGTGCGCAGAGAGATGTATAATTAATCCATCCAGTTACATGACTGCTCAGATAGGAATTGTCTTACGATTTTACAGTGGCGCGCACAGCACCGCCGCTCTCAGATTGCCGATAAGTGTTCAGCGGCTGGCTCCGGGGAGAGCGCGCTGTGTGTCACATCCTTATCAAAAGAGCGTTTTGTTCCTTGTTGCGCTCACTGTTGTGTAAGGAGGCCTCTGATGTGTGCCGATCTCTCTCTCTCTCTCTCAGTGCGGCGCTAAGAATCAATTGTGTTTGTACTGTATGTGAATGTGTATCAAAGAGTCCCCACAGTCAGTGCCTCCACTTATAAGGTAATGTACTGACACCAGCGGCTCCGCGGGGACCCTGCGCTCTCTGCCGGCAGCAGGAGGAGCGGGAGGAGGGGAACAGTCATGTAGCGTGGGAGGCAGACGCTGAATTGATCAACTTAGACAACGCAACGTTCAAGTGTGAGACAAACAAACAGAAATACAACTTTGTGCAGATGTAGTACAGGCTGGTTGTAATCATTACAGCCCGCCTGACCTGCATCGTATCCACTCTGATAAATCTCCCATTAAGCGCCTATTGTTTCACACAGCCACAGGAGAATATCTCGTCAATGAGAGGCTTCATAGCAGCGGATTCGCTCTCTTTGTTAATCTGTCAGATTTAGAGTGTATGGCTGTCCACGCAGAAGGGAGTTATTCCCATGCATTTCAATATGATATTGATATTATAACTCGTCAAGTGTAAGTCCCAAATCCATAGCTGCTCATATCTGTGCCGAGGACAGCTCAGTGCTACTCTGCTCCTCCTTCTGCGTTTGGTCTTTGAGAGCCGAGGTGAGGGCAGGTCAAACACAAGGCTGCTGTTTGGAGGGATTTGGCCAGAGAGGCTCTGAATACCAATCATATTCCCCTGCTGTGTGATGCGTTGTAACGCTTTTATAAATTGTTTAATATACTTTTTAAACCAGGACTATCCAGACCAGTGGTTCCCAACCTTTTTTGCCTTGCGTACCCCTTGGGTCTTTTCATTTATTCTACGAGTACCCCCAACATGGTTTTGTTGATTAGTTAGAAAGTGAATGACTGAAAATGACAAGTAAATCCACCAACACTCTCACTCTTTACAGCTTTTCTTTGACCATAATAATCAAAAATAGAATTTGTTTTTATCTCATTTTTTATCTGAAATTAATCCTGTTAACCTCTCGCATACCCCTATGGGTCCCCGTACCCCTGGTTGGGAAACACTGATCTAGACCCGTGGTCCCCAACCTTTTTTGTCTCACGTACCCCTTGGGCCTTTCAATTATGCTCCGAGTACCCCCTGCTTCGATGGATATGTTGATTAGTTAGAAAGTGAATGACAAAAACTCCAATTTATCAGGTAAAAGAAAGCTAAATACTCTCAAAGTCTCACTCTTTACAGTTAAATATTTTAAAATGTATTTTCTTTGACCATAATAATCAAAAACACAATTTGTTTCATCTTATTTTTTATCTGAAATGATTCCAAGTACCCCCTGCTAATCTTTCGCGTACCCCCAGGGGTCCCCGTACCCCTGGTTGGGAAACACTGATCTAGACAACAAGGCAGTGAGCCCAGTGGAGGCCACATACTGGAGCAACTCAAGAATGATTTTTCTTTTTTGTTTTTTTCTTTCCTCCCCCTTATTTTCTGTCTGTCTTCAGAATAATTAAGGCAAAAGCTCATCTTCATTAGATTTTTATACAGAACATGCTCTTTTTTTAAGAGATCCAAATTTTTTGCTCTTTGGAACCTTTGGAAACTATATTACTTTTTTTTTTTTATTATTCCCATCAAAACTAAAGTAAAAAGTTCTCACATTAATGTAATATCATTTCTGATATAAATTAAATGATGAACTTTTGTAACAGGTGAAGCCCAGAGAAACACTATACTGCATTTTTATTTCTTTAATAACCCATTCAGTATTGTCAAAGGACATACATTTCCCTGACAGCGCGCAGGTGTCAAGTAAAGGTCCGCCTCCCGTTTGTGCATCGATTGCTCCATCAGTGACAGAAGGTGACCTGCTCGGCGGTTGCCTATTATGTCTGCTTCATTTGCTGGGCTGGATTCCCATTGGCTGTCAGCGATCCTGGCAGACTGTGTCAGCTGGACACTGCTAAATCTGACGGAGCGGGTTTTTCTTTTTTGCCTCTGAAGCCATCTCCAACGCTGAGGAGGAGAGCGCTTATAACAGGCGCAGTGACAGCTCCTCAAAACAGGCGGGCCATGAATATGCAAGCTCCTTCGCAAACAGCGGGGAAAGGGGGGGGAAAAACATGCTTGATGTGGCTGAATTTGAAAATAAGCACTTTTGCTACATTCAGGCAGCAACATTGACACTTTCAGCACATTTCTCGGCGAGTCTCTGTCTTATCAGTTTGATTTTGTGGGAGGGGAGAGTTACCCGCCGGTTTCATCACTAAACATTAAATAATGTTTCAGTTTACTGTCACAACATAATGAAAAAAGGGCAGGCAAGCACGGGATAAAAAGGAATCATAATTGGATGTACTTGAGAGATGATGGTATTTGTGTGATTTAAGTTATTTTTTTTTTTTCTTGTAACTTGTCCTGATTGATTGGGGTAAGGACCTCCTCTCTGTGCCAAATGTGTTTCTCCGCTCCCTAGTTTCATGTAAATGAACTGAGTGTGTTCCTTTGATATTGAAATCATCTTGCTGCATTCGTTCAAACATTTGAGCAGATTATTTGAAAGTACGATGTGCACTTTCTCACTGGAACTTACCTTGACCGGAGTTGAGTTATCACTTTTTATTGACAGTCCTATTGTATGTAATTGTACTGTTATTTTTGTGAGATCAGTCACAGAATCAGAGTTATGCATGTTTGGCGTGTGTGGTGCAGGTGCAGAGTTTGCTTCTCCCATGCCTTGCTAAATGTCCATTGGTGTGAACTGATGATTCTAAACTACTTCAAGAATTAGTGGTGGTCATGTTGCGATCACTGGAGTCCTCTGATAGAGCAGGATGAATGGATCAATTAATGAGTAAGTGAAGACACGCTTTTCATGTGGTGTTTCTGGAGCATTTGGATTTTTCAAAGAGTTGCAGAATATTACATGCCCCTTTTTGCTCTGAATTTGTAAGTGTTTTAGCGGCCGGGGAGTAAGCTATGTAGAGGTCCTCGGGTGCCACTCTCGCTGAGCTGTCTGGTCCTGGTGTGACCCAGGAGCTTAGTTCACATTGCCAGCAATAAGTCAGACCTGTTCCTTATGCGTGTTACCCTCCACTCCACACGCAGCCTGGTGACGGAGGGTTTGGGTCTGGTTTGAGGACCACAAGACAATAGGACAAGATGTGCCAATACATAACCCTTAATGCACCACCTCATCTAGCACCAAAGGTATACCATGGCCATTCTTGGTTAAATTGGAGAAAGCATTTTGGGTGAGAGAAGACTGGGAGGCTCTTCTTAGAGTGCTGGCATCATGACCTGTTACAGATAAGTAGAATAAGATGGATGGATTAAAATACACAACCCCTTGAGAGACATAGGGCCACCATGCAGTCCTTACCAAAAGACCCCACAATGTGAGAACTGAATCTGAGATGGTCATGATGAGTGCTCATGCACTTATTGGAAGTATGATGTGACATGAAACAAAACAAAACTTTGTGATGAATCTTGTTTGTTTCTTCAAAGAAACTTTGCCATTGCACTCCTGCACTCAACACACAAATACTTACGAGGTCCACCTAAACAAACTTTACACTTAGTATGCATCGTCCTGCACACACACTTGAGCCCATACTCACACTTCTTAATGCATGCATGCTCACTCAGAGCGAGCTCCGCTCTCCCTCCCTTTACTGGAAGGACACTCTGATAGGCCCCTCATAAGGAGAGACACACCATCCCAGTTGATTCCAGGGGGAGTCCTCCGGAGGCAGCACTTCCAGTGGCTTTAGTGCATTAAAGCTTTTACCTTTTGCTTCTAAAGGCATTGGGACAAAAACAGGCCAAGCTCTTTCTCTCCACTAGGGAGAGAGAGGATGCATTGTCTTGTGAGGACACTGATTACTTAGGAATCGGTCATCAATTATTCACACAATGGCATACAGTATTGCCTCCACCTTTAGTGACAAGACGGCCTTTCAAGGCTGGGAAGTGCATGGACACACCCTGTGCGGTCCATAAGAATCAATATGGGCCTGGGTAGTGTGCTTCCTTCCTTTCGTTTCAGTTTGTCTGCCTCTTCATACCATTTGGCCCCTGGCACTGCGCTGTAAGGGTTTTGGTAAACCTTGAAGTGCCAGCTGCTGAGGAGGCCACAAGGCTAAGGCAGGCCACCATGCAGGCCTGTGGGGTTTGGAAATATGCCCTTGGCTTGTCCCGAGGTCCACTCTCCTGGCTTTTTGTTAGATCTAACCAACTGTAGACTGGCTCTTGTCGTAACTCAGCTGATTAGCTGTCAGTAAGCCTGATGAATGTCCACTGTTCATCCACAACACCTGGTTCTCCAGAGAGCACAGGATGAATTTGAAGACATTTCTTAAGCCAACGCAAAGATGGGACCACCCAGAGTTAGCATATTTGAGGTTTTTACTTTGCTTTTCTTTATAGCCTCCATTTGATGGTGCTCCTGAGTTTTCCCTGGGCCAGACTTTTGGCACGCCCTGCGCTCCCGCTCCTTCGTCACTGTCACAGAAACACAAAGGTCCAAACACACTGCTTTCGGGCCTGTCCCAGACTGTCTGACCTTGCCTCTTTGGAAGCCTCACTCCTTCCAGTGTTTGCTATTAGAATATCCCATTACTCTGCCTCCAAACCAAAGCGCTTATTTTGAACAACCACAGCACACTAAAAAAGGTCAAGTACCCAAAGCCAAAAAGCCACTCAAACAATTGCAGGGGGTTCACACTGTACCCCTTTTAGTAACCATAACTTAATATGAATGAAAGTATTAGTATGAAGATTGAGGCTTACATTGAAGTAAAAGGACAGTCAAGACATATTGACTTCTGTCCTATGACTTGTTGTTATAAAAAAAAAACTACCTTTGACTGAGTAGTTTGGGAGGAGTCAAAATGAGGAAGGGGGGTAAAAGCAGGGAGGGTGGCTGCAGGGGTTGGATAACAATGGCTCCAGTCCAAGTTCGGCTAATAGTATCTGACACACTGCAATTTTGAGGCTTATATCAACATTGTTTTTACAGCTGTAATTAAGCCACCTAATCAGAAGCACATTGGTCGGGACAGTCAGGGGCAGACACAGCTCACTGTGTTCAGCCCTGCGGCGAGGCAGCACCGCGCTGGGCTTAGTCTGTGGAGGCCAGCCAAGGGAACTGTGGGTGGGAGAGCATCCTGAGAGGGACTCACATGCACATGCATTCACACATGTCCAGAGACCCAGGGCCACACAGAGAATTACAGCCAGGCAGCTCCACAGACGACTGCTATTTATGCAGCAACGACAAGGCATCTGTTTAGAAAGTTTGTTTTTGTAATAGAGAAAGAAACATGGGGCCGGATTTACTAAACCAGGTGATAAATTGCATTTTGTGATTTTGTTTGTTTTTTGTTTATTCTGTTGGGACAGTGCATGTTAATGAACACACATGAGACTCATACATGTAAACGTGCCATGGCCTAATTTCCATCAATTGTCCCACACTCTACTCATACTCTCTCATTCATCTTTGCATATTGTACATGATTTCATGTTTTAGCACCTGGAGGAAACCTATACAGACAAAGGTAGAACATGCAATGTCCTGAGAGAAAGGCCCTGTTCAGCCCAGGAATCGAACCCTGGACCTTCTAGCCATCCTGATTATTTTAAAGCATGTTGCACGAGAGTTATCATTAGAAACTGTTAATACAGTATTATTAGTGATGTAAATATCGTATATAAATGAGTTTGTGTTTCTCAACTAGCTATTTATTTATTCACCTGTTTAGTACACGCTATCCGGACACTTCATAAATGAGGTCCCTGATATTATCTGTTTTAAAACTTATATAATGTATGCATGAAAGGTGTTATCTTAGCTCTTGACATTAATTTGATAAGCTTAACTGAGGTATTCCTATACAGAATATAAATCCTTCTACATGGAACAAAAGACCAATAAGCAACACAGTTATAACCAACATGATGCTAATATACCGTACACTGTAGCCATATAGTTATTTTATTTATTTAGTCTGTATTTAGCCAGGAAGGTCCAACAAAGATACAAAATCTTATGTCCGGTTGTATTATAGTTACAACTCTTAAAACGTATATCATGGGCACGTCATCATCACCCGAGGTACTGCATACTGTACTATGGTCTCCAAATTTTGGAAAACACCTCAAAAATCTGCACAGAATAATACTCAGACTGAAGGGCAGATCCTATCTCAAGGCTGCAATAGTCTCATGGTGGCGTGCGTATCTTTTATCAAGTGCCTCAATCTTTCTTTGGCGTGGCTGTGTAGTGCCCTGGAGTGTTGATTCAAATGTGCAGGGAAAGCATTGGGTTTATGTGTATGGCTGTGTACATGTTTACCAAGTCATGGGCAAACCTCTTCATTCAGTCAAATGTGGGGATTTATATCCCCCGTGGGACTCTCCTCTTGTTGGTTAGCATTAGGGCAGTGAAAGGTCTAGGTAAAGTTACACATAAGCACTAACCAACTGGACAAATCCTGGTAGATTTTAAAATGGTTGTTAATAACACCCAACTCTGAACTACAGTGTAAACCAAATTTAGAAGAAAATTAAAATAGTCACCATAAAGGGTGACTAGGAAACATTGTCTATAGACTGAAATTAGTTTAAAAAACAAACAAACAAACAAAAAACGTAAAATGGAGCTTCTCCTTTGTGCCGGAAGTAAAAATCCTATTCCAACTCTACGTAGACTTTTCCAAAAATAAATAAGAATATTTAGGGTTTAATAGAAAAATAGCTATGTGATAACTCATAGACATAAAAAAAACACATTCTATATGTAGAAAATATATACAAAACATTATTAACTGAAAAGTTAATAGAATTTTGCCATATTTTGAAGTATTTGGGATTTTCTTCCTTGTAAACTTTGTTATGGATAAAATAAGTACACAGCTGCTCACATCCAAATGCTTTTATGTGAAAGATAACTTTAGCATTTTAAGTATTTTGTATTTTTTAAATCTCCATTGGTTTATCAATATGGAATGTGCCAGTAATCCAGCTTCCCCTTTTTAACGACACAATTCTGTTACGTTTGATATCCCTGTCCAGACGTGAAACCAAATTAAACATAACTTTTAACTTAAAGTTGAAAGTCTGCCTGTACAATTATACATGCAAAAAACTCACAACTAACTGTCCTGTACCTGTAAAAATAAACAGAAACGCTGGGCACAATCCACACAACGCAGTAAGCAAAAAATGTTAATGACAAAATAGAGAAAATATGAGCCTATACTGTATGCAGTGTCCACACAAGACGGATGAACCAAACATGTGTGTATCCATGTGTGTGTGTGTGAGCAGAGGCAACATGTGGCTCTGTGCGGTCACAAGCAGCAGAGGTCCAGCCCGCCCTCGTCAGGGCCCAGTGCCGAGTCACTCAGGTCTCAAATGGCAGCAGCACACACATGTACACACACACACACACACAGCAGATCAGGGGCCAAAGTCAACAGATGAGCTGGTCTGAACTGCCTCGCTGTGTGTTCTGATTGTAAATTGCTCTGGTGATGATTAGAGAACTCCAGCACAGGATGTCGACTCTTAAAACTGTCCAGAGAAAATAATTTTCTACTATGTTCAGGAAACTTTTTTTTTTCTTCATTTTCTCCTTTACACCACAGCCTCCCCTCCCGTTTTCTTTAATTTAAACATCATGGGGCTGTATGTGAAGAAGTGGAAGGAGTAGCAGTAAATTGGTTTAAGGCCTCAAGAGTTAAATAGATAGATGCAATATAGATTTGATCATAGACTCTTTCTGTGTGCACCCACTAGTCTAGGGTCCACAACTGGCAGACCTGGGTCCAGAATCCAGCTAAACTGACAATAACATTAACACAATAATTACCTAAATAATAAAATGTTGCTTGATGTTGCTGCGATGTGTCTGGTCAGCTGATTTTACAGTTTTTGCCACTGTGTCAATTCATTTTTATATAGCCTTATCTAGTATCACAAACAAGAGTTGCTTCACATGCATCAAAACAGTGAAACAAACAAATGCAACGTCCTAACAAATGTACAAACATTGCAAAATCCTTCCGCCCTTAGACCCTCCATTCGCGGCAGGTGGAAGGGTCTGCGTCGGTGAGTCGCGTCGCTTTGACCTAAGATGCTCCAGGAGTTTTATTTATTTTTTATTTTATTTATTAGCTTGTACTGTTATACAACCAGGGGCAACATACAAGACAGTGCTGTACATTGAACACAGATACAGACCAGTCAGATAATAGACAACTTTTAAAAACAATTTTGTTTAAGTTGCGTGACGTGTTTTGTGTGGGTGTACAGTATGTGTAGGTGTGTGTTGTTGTAGGATGACAATATGAATTGAAATCAAATCTTTGGTTTTAAGACAGGACGACAGCGCCATCTGCAGTTTGACCTCTTCTTCGGAACTGTGTCCCAGGTGTAACTAAGTTGATACTGCCCCTCGTCCCGGTTGACAGTCCAGGGAGAGCGCTTCTGGATCTTGATGGCTTCTCTGATCCAACGTTACTACTACTTGCTCTCTGACCCGACGGCAGCATTCTCCCAATCAATGAGGTGATTCTCCCTCTCACCTTATCCCTGAGGAAGACGCCCGAATCTGCATGACATAAACACACCATAACATAACATCTATATCATATCATAACATCTGACTATAAGAAAAATTATCATCATCATTATTTGTAGACCTAATGACCGCAGCTGGACTACAAAATAAATACAAATTTCCTTTTGTACTTTTTAGTGCTAATTTCAATGATGCATAATTACATATTAAAATGTAATTATTATGTCTGGAGTCAGAGCCCACAGTGGAAGGTAAAGTTTGTGGACCTTGAGTAGTTTTATTTGGGGACTCCTGGTCTGGTGGTTTAGGCTGCTGCACAAACATATGGCAGAACTGTCCTACTGTCGTCAGTGCTGTGAAATTGAGTCTTTGCTCTGACAATTTGGTGAATGTCTCTCCCTGCTGTTCACCCCTTTTCGCCCTGAACTGTCCCGTCTAATAAAACCATCACATTCTTAAAATACATCACCATATAAAAATTCATGAAAAAGGGCCGTATTGCCTGATTAATGAGCTTTTAATGTAGAGGGTCCATTGGTTATGAACTAAATCTGTCAGAGTTGTGTAGTGTGCAGTATGTGCCACTCCCACTCCCCTGCTGTGTGCTTTGAACAGCAGAAATGTTGTTATTTAACATGCTTTGGGCTGGGACACATCGGTGGTGGCTATCTCTGGGCTAAATAAATGTTGACTTCATGTATTGTGTTGTTGACCACAGAAAAAAAAAAAAACATACAGCAAAATCAAAAAATATGCATAATTGTTTTAGAGTTTACTGTAGAGAGCAATAAAACTTGTATTTATTCTATTTTTTGCAACAAAGAAGGCCAAGAAATTGCATAGCTGAATTTCAATATCATATTCCTGACATAGCCAGTATTATTCCCAAATGTGTAAATCATTATAAGCACTGCTGCAAATCCGCGCTTTACTGTAACCAAGAGAAAAAGACAACATGTTAAACAAAGTGAAGTAAAGAGCTCCTAGGACAAAAGTTGAGTCTGCCAAATCTGTTTTCTTACACTTTCTCGCCAGCCGAAGGCCCAAAGTGTGCTCAAACTGCAGCCATAGCTCCTGTGGGACTGGTGTCTGCGGCGCGTCTATACGTTCAGTGCTCAATGGAGACCTGGATGTGAAAAGACCCAGATTTATAGGTTTTGCTGGTGGAATATCCAGGAGAAGTGTTGGAGGCAGCCAGGGGATTTCAGACAAGTCCTCTCCGGTTTCTCCGCCTCAGCATTTTGTTTTACTGAGGACATTAGGCGGTGACAACAGGCATTAAAAGTACTTCCTCATTCACACTGGACGCTCGGCCTTCCATACCGGGGCTGCTGCTTTAAGGTTTATCCAGGCATCAGTACACTCAAATATTGGTTATTTTAACATTCTGAATCAGTGGTTCTCAACGAGATCCTCCATTACATATTTGTTCCAACCCCTGAAAGTTTAGTTTGTTCAATATAATGTAAACAGTAAACACTATAGGTTATTTCCTCACAAATTATTCTTGATTTAAGAACTGAACAAAAACGCTGAAATTATGATCAAAACCAGAAAGGTTACACAATATATTGCCAAAGTTTTGCTGCAATATCAGGTGATGCATTATCCAGTTCGTAATTTAAATGCCAATACATCACAAAATCACTGAGGTCTTTCATCTGACTGAAATGTACACACTATTTGCCCATAAAAAATAATTTAAAGAAGCATAAAATCACTATCATAATATTCAAGACACTTACTGAATATTGCATTTTTATCAGCCCTAAAGACAACTAATATCATATTTTTTCAACTTTCAGCTGTTAAATATGGAGTATGAACTCACGACTCAGTTTTTGGTCCGGACCCACCAGTTGAGAACCACTGTTGTAAATGATCTGAGACATAATGGGTATTTCTGTAATTGCTCTTATTATTTTCACCACATAATTAATATTTGGTCCTTGCCTTGCAGATATGTTGGCTTTTCTCCTGCTGAAGTGAGCCTTTCAATTCAAAGGCTTTTTCCTTGAAGCTAAATACTTATCTTATTCTAATGGTACTCCTGAGAACCAGGCGCTTATCCTGATATGAATTGAAAATTCACTAAAGCAAGCCGCCATTGCATGGTATTTGAAACATAAAACATTGATACAAGGATAAGACACCAGGGGCTCTGTGGAAATATTTACATTATGTCTCACTTGTGTTGACAAAGGAGGATCTGTAGCACAGATAATATGGACACTTAAGCGTTTGGTACAGTGTAAGACTAAAATATTTCATCATAATTTAAGTCAAAGTAATATTTTTGTTGACTAAAATTAAACTGGAACTAAAATAGTTCCTGATGACTAGGACTATAACAAAAATGTCCAGATGTTTTCGTTGACTAAAAAGGACTGAATTCAAATGAAAAGAAGGAACTAAAAATATGTCAAATTCTGTGACACAATTTGAAAGAGCCTCATAGCATTTACTAAAGGAACAGGTCTGTGCTTTGGAGAAGCTCCATGAAGCAGAGAATATTATTAAATATCTTTGAATAGGGGAGACCGGGGACTCTCAAACTTTTACACAAAATACTTACATTTGTTGGCTACATATGGCAGCTCATGAGATTCATACAATCACAAATAAACACAAACACCATGAGAAGGAGTCAAACCAAAGAGTACAGTCAAACCAAAGAACACGAAAGACACTTCCAAAAGTCTAAATCAGCTGGAGCAAGAGTTACAGTACAGAAAAAGATGATCTGTAAAGAGTACCTCTGTTACAACTCTCCCCACTAGCGGGTAGTGGGTCGTACACCTGTTTAATCCTGTGTTACAACTAGGGCTGTGTACCTTTGAGAAACTGGCGATACGATACATACCTGGATACACAGGTCACAATATGATACGTACCTCGATGCAGAGCCTTCTCAATAAAATTAAATTCAATAACAAAACATGGACCTAATGCTCATTAGTTAATCGTGAACAAATCCACTTACTCAAAAGACTGAACTCTTTATAACAGAATATAAAGTACCTTTTGGTTAAATGCTTGCAACATAAAGTGTTCAGAATAACTAACTGATCTCAAGGTTCACAATACAAAATCTTTTACATTTTCAAAATTTACATTATCTTACATTTTCTTTTACATTATCAATATTTTGAGCACACCCCTAGTTATAACCATCCCCGCCCCTGTTTATAATGTTCAGATAATCGTAGTAGCAAACTAGCCTGAAAAAGAGGGCAGAAAATGCATTTTAATATTTTGGAAATCTTGTGACATTGTCAGAAAATTGAAATGCCTAAAACACAAACAAATTTAAGTAGGAGCCAAAAACTTACTTTCTTTTCTAATTATCATTTTTTTTGCAGAAAAAATCTATATGCATCAACTTACAGTCTTGAAATTAGCTGTTTATGATCAGAGAGGAAAGGACTACAGATGGACTCTGATTGGTCAAAGTGGTGCTGTTACAACTCACCCCCATGTTACAATCGTCCCCGGTCTCCCCTACAATATTATAAATGTAAAGTTGACTAGTTACTGTAAATTTAGTGGACTGAATGTACATGGACTTTTTAGACTAAATTAAAACAAAAATACTCAATCTTAAAAAAAGAAAGACTAAGTAAAACATGTCAAAATGCACTTTAGTATTACGCAGATAACACAGTGATATCATGTAAATAAATAAACATGAATATTAACAGCAATTTGATACTTTCATGCAGCTCTTAAATAAAATACAGTTGATGATTGTTTCCACAGCTTTGTGCACATCATTTAGTCCAAAGGAAACGATTAAGTGCATGTGGACGGTTTGTAAAGTGAAGTGGAAGACCAAAGTGGTGTGTTTGGGTGGCAGACGTGAAACCACAATGTCCTTGGGCTGATTCAGTGGATGTCTGCTGCAGCGCTGGCAGAGAGCGGGGGAAACATCTGGGCGCTGCTCCAGTGTGCGACTGCGGACGCGTGTGTTGACTCAGAGAGGGGTAGTCCACAAGTGCTGCCATCATTACACCAGCGCAGGCCAGCGAGACGCTAGGAAAATAACATTATGCTTCTTTGATGGGGCTATAGCGAGCCCTGAGTCTACACCTGGTGGGATTTCACTTGAGTTGCATTATAGTTTGAATGACAAACAGAGCTGCAAGGAACTTTGGGTGAAGGAAGGAAAAGAGCGGGACCGTGTGCTGACTGTGTTGAAACTATAGACTTTTAAAAGTTCTGGACTGGGCCTTGAGAAAGGACTAAATGGTAGGAGTTGCTCGGATTTATGCATAGCTGCTTGTGTTATTTTGAATTGGATACACAAAGCCCCAGCTGCAGCAGTCATGGGAGAGATGGTGTTGCATCTGGGGCAATGTATGAATAGTTAAAACTAAGCACCAAAATCAGATCACCAACCCAAACGTTTTTTTTGTGTGTTTTTTTTGTGTTGAGTGTCTGCAGTGAGCAGGATGCCTAGAGGCTCAGCACACACACTGTAGAAGTTGAGGTTTGTTATTAGGATTTTGTTTCTTTTTTATACAAAGGTATGTGTGTTCTTAATTTCCACTTTGTTTTATTAATAATATAGTAAAGCAAACCAAGGGGCAGTATTCTTTAATAGGACGCGCAGATATGATTTCTGCTCTGCGTTAAAACACAGGGAGCTGCATCTGGTGAATGGTCAATATCCCGGATCGATGCTGCTCAAATTTGGGAGGCCATAGGGCCTGGCAGATGTGAATTGCATTAGTTTGGACAGAATGAAGAATGGATGAATTGGGATTGTTATGTTGTGGGAATTTAAGCCCAATATTTATTTTCTGTACATACTTTATTTGGAGCTTTGGCCTTTCGAGGCTTTTGTTTTGGGTCAGATCAGTCCAGGTGCATAAAATGTTGACTCCATAACTTCACATAAAATAAAAAATATACAGTGCCAGCTCTAGCCTTGGCTCATTATGATGTTTATTTGTTTGTGTGTTTCTAAACTAGTTTATCTTCTTAAAAAGGCAAATAAAAATGTAATCTAAATTGGGCAGGAGAGAAAATGAGGCCGCCTTGTGGCTGTCAGTCAAGCCACTGTTGCAGGTGTTCTATGAGGTGAAATCAAGCAGGAGAACGAGGGAGAGGAGGTGTGGTGAGATGGAGAGGCTGGGCAGCTAGGGGGCTACACTAGAGGAGCTGAGTGCGGGGCAGGGAAACACCATTGTACTGTTCGTCTGGAGACATTCTGTCAAAGCCGGCGCGGCCTGACACCTTGGATCACACTTTGATAGACGGAAGAGTAGCTCTCGCTGACTACGTCCTATTAAGGTGGATGTTTTCAAAGTTTGGGCCGGGCACTAGGGAAAAAATAGGAAGGACACAGAGGGAAGTGGAGCCTGAGCTGAGCTGACATGCTTCAAGACCCTCCTCCCCGGCCGCGGCTGGGGGTCAAATCACTGCTCGGCCCACTCTGGCGTGGTGTCCAACTTATATAGACAGAGCAGCAGAGATAGCCATATTGCCTATTTAAAAAACAGTCACATTTAAAAGGCACATGCACCCAGGGACCTCAAAGCATGCACTGATGCATGTTAACAGAGCAGGCATTCTTGCAAGCATGTTTTGTATTCTATTGTGAAAAGGCAGCGTAGTGTCCAGTAGGACAAGTGTACGTGGGGCACAGTCCTACAGCTGTGTCGGATCAGTGCTCTGTCAGTGTCACAGAGCAGTGAGCAGGGGGGGCAACCTGGAGAGGCCAGCCGACCAGGAGGCAACGCAGCACCGATACCAGAGGTGGGTGTTTGTGTGGATGAGGGGCTAGTCGTCAGAAAAGACCTAAAGCAGACACCCCGCACCTTGACCACCTATTATGAAGCTCTTTGCTGCAGTGTCAAGTGAAAGCAAGTTAATTGGGTGAAGCTGTAGAGCATGTTCGGGCCGTGGGTGAGGGCTTGACAGTTGAGTGTCAGTGGGACCCAGTCAAGTGTGGCTGAGAGACAGAGCGCTGTCACTGGCCCTAAGCAGGGCCGCTGGGCTGAGAGCGAGACACCACCCCTCCCACCTACACATCACACACGCACACTTAGAGCCAATTACACCCACGCCTTTACCTACAGTCTCACACAATCAGAGCAGAGGAGAGGGTCCAGTCAATCACAGAAGACACATTTACTACTGAATTAATGTTAGAATATTATATATTATCATTATATAATATTAATACATGACACTATTGTTGTTTTGAAGTATTAATGCCAGCTGTAACACTGGACATTAACCCATAATGTCAAACTGATATTGTGTTCCTTCTAATAAAATGTTTTGTTAATACTTGTTTGATAAGCCATCTCACTCAGATACAAAGGGTCCAGATATTGTGAAGTAATTCCCAGTGGAGGGTCAGAGCGTAGCACAAAGTGTCCAATGGTTGTGGGGTGCCCATTTATCTTCCTAAAGCTCACATTCAATCTCCATCACATTGTCACATGGAAATGAGAGCTCTCTGCAGTGCCACTGTCGGTGTGACAAAAGCAGTCTAATTACATCCTATTGAATGATAAATGTGAGGGTGTAGCCTCAGGACCAGTGTCAAACACCGTGTTCTGCCTATGGCTTTTATGTTTAAAGAGGACAGATCCCCTGCTATGGCCGTCTCAACGTACTCAATGATCCATAATGTGGGCCTTAAGGAACTGATGGGCCAGAACACAGTCTCTGTTCTGAAAGGCACAAAGCATTTGACAAGGTTGTTAAGTCTTTCCCTGAACGGAATCTCTGATTATTGTTTTGTATTGTATAGACACATGGGGATGGTGCTACAGTGGCACAGTGGTTAGACCCTCACTGCAAGAAGATCAGGACTTCAGTTTCTGGAACTGTTTTGGGGGCTTTCTTTGTGGATTTTGCCCGGCGTCCCCATTGTTGCATGCGTTTCCTCTGCATGGTCTTGCTGAGGGACACAACTGGTTAATAAAAAGTCTTACTTTGTACTTATACTTGTGTCTAGGGCTGCACAATATATCGCATAAAATATTGTATTGCAATATTAGGTGATACAATATACGTATCGCGAGAAGCCATAAAATATCGCAAATTTACTTCAAGTCTTCCATCTGGCTGAGGTTTTTTACATTTTTTGCCAACACTCTCTAAAACCAAACATGCATGGAACTTATACATGTGCAGAAGTTCAGTTTTAGTTATACCTTTCCTAATTCAGTTCATTTTTTGGCCTTGGTTTGGTTCTGATTTAGTGTTTTTGGAGTCTCCTTTTGACACAATTTGCTGAAAAAGATATTACACGTGTCTGATTTGAATGGAATGGTTTATCTAAGTATCGCAATAATATCGTTATCGCGGTATTGCATGCCCGTATTGCATATCGCAAGTTTTTTCAATAAGGTGCAGCCCTACTGGGAGAAATGTTGTATTTTTTGGCTTTGTTAGAGTTAATTTATAACTTATTATAAAATGATAATGAAGTCATGTTGTCAATTTATTTTACTTGGCCAAGGGAACAAAGTTTACAAGCCAATATGCAAAAATGTTCATAGATACAGTAGTGATCTGGTATTTTATTGTGACGGGACAGGAGGTTAAGCAGCACTAATACAACATACAATGATGTAGACGACTTGGACATAAATGATTGTGTCCATCGTGAGAGAGGGAGCACGTCACAGCACACAATTATCAATTTTAGCAGTGCAGCCAGGTCATGCATGTTCAGAGTATGCATACTTTAATATACAAGAGTATTTGCTTTTGGCTGTACGGAAAATATAACCGCTTTTGTTTGCAAAGAGAGAACCAAGAAACTCCCAGTGCAACACAATCCCCACTCTGATCTGTTAGACATCTTAAAATGCCTGGAAACAAAATGCTTGAATTGGCCTCACTGGTTTGCTAATTTGTCTCTGGCACTTACTGAACCTTTCCTTTCAGCCGCGCAGTTCCCATTTCAGCGGGAACTTTGTAAGGATCACCTAAAACCTGAGCGTCATCTTAATGGACTCGCACACACCTTTAAAATCGAATCTCTCCAGCATTTCTTCCATTGTCAAAATGATTGTGCTCCATAGCTCGCCGATCATCTGCTAACAGCTTCGTAAACTGCTTACAGGAGCATTACCTCTGCTCACTTCCTGGGTCATAATGGCTGAAATGCTCTGCGCTGCACCCAATTAAGTATCTACCAGCTCACAAGTGTTGAGAACATTGAAAGTCTGATAAAATACTTTTTCATTTTTGCCTTTTTTTATTCTATTTTCCCGAATTTAATATCAGCAAACCGATAGTAATTCGCGTTCTGTATTATGACTGATGATGAGCAATAGCATACAGTTTTATGAAAGCCACAAACGCAGTATAAATATGCCTTTACTGGCCCAAGATGTTGCACTCAATGTTGTGTGGTTTTTCCCAATTCATGCCAATGTTTCATAGCTTTATTCAGGCTTTTCAAACTCATTTTGTAGACCTCAGCCTTTCCATTTGTTCTAGTATAACTTATGTCTGCGTCTTATGTCTGCTGATTCTAAGTCTAAATAAATCACTTGAACAAGCAGGATGTATTGTGGTATTATGAGAGTTAGAAAGGAGTTTGGGCAGCAGTTGGGATGTCTAGTAATGTCTAAATGTCAACAAATAAAATGTGTTTTAATGCGAGACACTGCAGGTGACACTTTTGCTGTACATTACTGACAGAAATGTGAAAAGAAAGTATTGCAAGTTTTCTGAATGGCTTAATTTGACAAAAATGTTTTGGCGTAAAAATGTATAATGGATTTCTTTATTTAAGGATCCCATTAGTCTTTACCAAAGTAGAGACTATTCTTCTTGTGGTCCAAGGATGAAGCTAGATTTACATTTATTGTTTTATTGTGTTAATATATTATATTAGGAGACTAGGAATTAAATATTGAAGTCCCTCTGGAAGAAAAAAAAAAATCACAATATTGTTAACACAAATCTGTTGGAGCTAGTAAATTGCAGATGTCATTGAAAGAGTGTAACATATTTTGAGAAAAGACGATTTTAAATTTGCAGTATATCTCCTTTGCAAAAGAGAAAACCACGTTATGGACTGGGACGGAGCCAAAATCACCGGTACTGAAGACAACAAATTAGAGCTGCAACTATCAATTATTTTAGTAATCAGTTAATCTATTGATTACTTACATCAAGTAATCGGATAAGTATTTTACTTACTTACTAAATTTCATGTCTTTAGAGCAGAATTTGAAAGGAGAACCACATTTCTGACCATTCATTCTTAATTTCTCATTAGTTTTTCCCTAAAGAAGCAACATTTCAAACAGACGCTGATTGGTTTGTGTCCTGAGAAAATAATAAATGTTAAACATGAATAACTTTCACTTCATGTACATATTAGATTTGGACAAGTTTACATGATCTGTGGAAAAAAATGTACCCTACATTTAGGCAGGGTTTTCGTCCAAAAAAACAAACTTTTATTTATTTTCTGGCTCAAATTAGACAACTCTGCCAAGAAAACGATTAATCAATTACTAAAATAGTAGTCAACGATTAAATAGGCTGGATAAAGGAGGCTATTGAAATTCACAAACGTACCCCCGGGACAGTAAACCGGGATGAGGGGGCTTTTGTGCTTTCATACGCCTGGGACGCTGTACGGAAGAAGTCGGACATGGCAGATGGCGCCGTCGTCCTACCTCCAAACGTGGGAAATATTGACCAACTCTGGGGAAGACTGCAGGAAGTGACAGGGTTCCCACTCTACCTGGAAAACCTTGACAACCTGGAAAATGACCTACCTTTTTTCAAGTCATGGAAAACACATGGAAAATTACAAAAATGTCAAATGTCCTGGAAAAATATATTTTGTCCTTGAAAATATTTCTCCTCCCTTTGATTTTCTGTTCATTCTGCTCCAGAACACAGGAGAAAGTTTCTTCTATTTCAAAATTTTCCCAGGGGAGGACCCCCACCCATTTTACCATGTTCCCAATAAAACATCTGCTTTACATGTCTAAGCTCGAATAAAAAAGCTATAGGGTTTAGCCATTATTAGATCACATCGACAGGGGGCGCTGGTGAGTGAGGGGGGGCAGAGAGGACCACAAAATACCTAAATACAATGTTTTGTGTATTTTTGCACTTTAAAATCATGGAAAATCCTGGAAATTACCTGGAAAATAATTTCAAGTAAATAACGGGAACCCTGAGTGAGCAGTCGAAACCTGAAAACCCTAAAGCTAAACTGGTCTGATCAAAAAGAAACGCTTTAAACAGTACATCTCCGTCCTCTTCTGCCACTGGCGTCTTCCACAACAGAAATAATGGATTACAGCGTCTTGTTGGTCCCATTGCTCGCGTCATGTGGACCAAACATGTCAATATTTGCGAATGGATACTCGTGGGGAAACGCAGCTGGAGCTGGAACGTGTCATTTGACAAAAGCATCATAAAGTAATCATTTGGTTTATTTATTTTTTTACTTTGCCAGTAAAATGAAGACGTAAAAGTGCATCACAAAGGGTGATGAGGGTGATGTACTAAATATTCAACATGACTCCAGATGTTTTCTCTATAAGGTTAAATGCTCAAAAAAGCTAATTTTGCTCAATATATTTCCTTTCCGTATTCATGTCATGAGGTTCAGAGCGTAAGGGCACAAGAGACCAGCTTTCCTTTTTTTCTTGCTGTGGTGTAATTAAAAAAAGATAAGTTTAAGAGTGTAATTTTTAAAAGTTCCTAACAAAGAAAAAAGGGAGTAGAAAATCAATAAGCCATTTTAGTCTCTATCTATCAAAGCGGATTCCTCCTTGTCTGTTTTAAAGTGGGGATGTGGCACTTTAATAGGATAGCGCGAGCCTGTTTGAAATGTATGCCAATGATTCCTGTCATTTCATGGCAGCCCGGCTATGGTTCAGTGAGCGCCCACTTCTCCCCTGTCAGCTCGACTGAAGACAAGCATTTAGTTGCAAACTTTGAGCAGGTTGCACAAACCAGAAATGATGTGACTGCTCCTTCCAATCCCCATCCTTCTCGTTCATGCGGCAATGCCACTGGCGGTCAGAGAAAGGAGAGGGCTGCTTTTACCTGCAGAACATGCTGATGTAGTGAAAACATTTAAGGTAAATAGACAAGTAGTAGAAGGCAGGTGGGGGTGGCCAAGGATGACAAGACAACATAGGAGGAGCTGAGGAAAGAAGACAAGTGCGCTGTGCACAAAAGGCTTGGAGCTGTCCTGACTTTCAACAACCTTGTGTGTTACTGTTACAGTTTGTCACTTTTCAACTTATCTACAATCACTAACCATCATTCATTCATCCTCCTGCTTCTTCTCTATAGATCATGTCAGTGTGCATGTTGCATCTGAGACACTGATGTATTATTGCCACCATGGTTTAATCTTTGTGCTGGGCCAGTAAGCCCACTGGAAGTAGCCCTGCTGGCTGGCTGACAGTCTGTGTGCGTTTAGGCCACAGCCCTGTATTTTCTGGCTTGTAGCACACCAAAGTAAAATCGCTTGTCAGGCTGAGGTGTCTGTGAGCTGACAACATGCCCCAGTGACATTTCAGCTCGAAAGAGCAAGTGTCTTGCAACCGAGTGGTCAAATATCAGAGAATAGGTCATGCAGGGTGGAGCTGAGTGCTATCCAGAAGGCCAGTCTCTACCAAACGCCAAGCGCCCTCTTGACTTTGACATGTGGGACTGCTGGGGGTCAGCGAGGGCAGCGGAGGGGTGGCTGTGCGACGGAACAAAGTGATGTTCTGTTGGGCATGGCCAGACAGTCTGCACCTTATTGGCTTCAAAAGGGAAAAGACATTGACATTGATTAATCTTCTTAACTCTCTTGAACAAGAGGGAAGTGGGTAGCTTTAGGGGGGTTTGGCAGCCCCACTACATGGGCCACTCCAGTGGTTTGTACGGAGCATGGCCCCCTGAAATGTACTCTGACATTCATTAGAATATCTTTGACACCTATCATGGGAGGGCCAGCAAGGCAAGAGAGCCAGGCAGTGTCTCCAGTGATCCCTGTCACTGCCACATTCTGAGCCTGCGATCAGGCCAAGGCGAGTTAGGACAACGCATGGGACCTGTGTGTGGAAACTGTTAAATGGTGGTCAACATGAGTGTCTTCTTTTTACTACCATTGTGGAGGCTAGTGTAGGGGCTGTTCATTTCAGTTTGCTCCTCCTTTTATATTTCATTACGTGAGTAAAAAAGAGAGAGATAGAGAAGGCGCATGTGTCAAAGTCCTGACAGACATCAGGGCAGACGACCATGCTGACATAAATATTTAACACTGAAGGGCAACCTACAGCATGTCATGTCACGGCCGTGATTAGGGCGAGTGGTGACCCCCCTCATAAAACATGGTTTTATGTTGGAGATAGGGGGATGTGTCAGAGCGCCCTATCAAAGGACGGGCCATGCTCCCTTTAACCCTCATTTCCATAAAGCCATTCCTTTGGAACATGCTCCCAGCAGCTCAGAGCTCCCTACCTGCTCCTGCTCCCTCTGCAGCGGCGGCTCACACTGGCCCGTCCTGTTGCCAGCCTGTCTCCATGTATTTATGTGTTGCCAGTGTCATTCCACTTGACATCAAAGCTCTTAAGAGCCTCACTGGTCCAGGGAGAGGGGCTGTTCATCATTCAGCCAACATCATTTGGTTGTGCCTCATCGATTGATTCAAAAATGTTTTTCCGATGTTATGTCATTGTTTGCAGGCTGCGGAGGGTGAGCCCCTTGTGAATAATTCTAACCTTAATTGGAAAGAAATCTATACATGGAAGTTGACTTGCGCGTAGGATCTCACTGGTTTGAAGAAACAATTACAACATAGAGAGGTAATCAATGACTGAGCCTCTCCATGAAATGTCACCAGATAAAACTGGAGATGCCCCTGATGTATTTGCATTCATTTAAAACCCTATTCCACTATTACTGAGGCGCAATAAAATAAACCAGAGACAGTTGATAATGCTTTTCACTCAGAAATGTAAGCTCTATGTTCATCATAAATGTTTGTGGCATGTGTGAGTTCATTACAGTTTTATTCTATGACAAATGATGCTTGAAACATAATTTTTTACTCCTCACATCACAGATTTGGGGCATCTCTAGTTTTTTATTATGATCACTTTTTAAGTAGCTCTATACAGATAAGAATTAAAATCATTGATCTTTATACACTTTTGATTTTGGATTGATTGTAGTAGGATTTATCGCTTGAACGTACATTGATGTGTTTTTATGGCTGTAGACATTATGGACAAAGTTAAACTTGTGCAGTGTGTACTTCAGAACTTGGGAGTTTCCTCCTTTTCCAGTAGGCTGCTCCGATAACTCTTCCGGTAGATGACACATTACACCGGCCTGTGGTCGTAGCTGGCTCCATCTCTGCAGTTCTTTGTTCAGTCACAAATCATCCTGTGGCTCCCTTAAGTGCATCTGTGTTTGTTAAGTGCCCAGGCCATAGACCGTGGTGTTAATCCAATTTGCCCTTAACATTTCTTTTTTTCCCAGCCATTGCCATGTGGTTGGATGGTTTAAGGGGCATTGTGACACACCTGGGAGGAGATAAAAGAACTATCCCAAGGTATGGAGAGGAGGAGTGGAGCTGGAGCGAGTGTATATAGACATGTTAGAGTGCTGCTACCTGTCCCTGTAGTGGTGATCCCTCTCTCCCATCGTCACACGCAGACAAAAGTCCCTGATTAAACTTTAATAGTCATCCTTTTTAGAGCAGCCCTATTGTCTTTCCCATTAAAGCCTCGGGAATCCTGCTATCCCTCTGGTGAGCGG
>OMNZ01025218.1:4774-24065 GCA_900303255.1 Lesueurigobius sanzi | reverse complement strand
GTGACAATAGAAACCCCTTGTACCCCCCCCCTCCCCTCCACATCCCATCCCGACTACAGGGAGACGGAAGTGGGATGTGATTATTATTTCATGGCTCACTTTAGGGCTTGGTCACAGCGTCGAGGCGTCCTGCCCGGGGAACGCTGAGTGCACTGCTACTGTTCACTTCGGGTTGTGTGCCCGTTTCGTTCAAGCCCCCGGAGCGGAGGAGGGCCATTGTTGTTTCAGCCTTGTTGCGCATGGTAAGACATGGAAGGCATTTAGCGTTAGAGACGGGGTCAGAGGTACTGGTGTAATGGACAAGCAGACTGGGGCTTCGGCAGAGGAAATGTGCCAAATCAAACAGGGCAGTAAGTCTTTTGAATGTGAGCTAATCCTGGAGTGCTTTTGGTACAATGTCTGCACTGCAAAAACTAGGAATAAAGGAGTCTAGGAATAAAATTTGAAGTAAAAATTAAGTTAATTTGCCGTTGATTTGAGTAAATAATTTAAAGGAATCTGCCAGTGGGGTAAGGTTTTTACACCAAACGTTAACAACAATCTTATTTCAAGAAAATTATGATTTCATTTTGAGTGTGATAAGATCTTTTTCTTCATTTAAGTGTAAAAAACTTCCTGAAAATAAGAGCTAATATAGATAACGTTTCCCAGTGTATGCACAGTGGATTCATGAAGTTGCTGTGGGGTTATAGGAAATTTGGGCCAAAAAAAAAATCTCTTTTTTAAAGAAAAACTTGAGTTTGGATTCAATTTTAATTTTTTATTTTAATTTTTTATTTTAATGCACTTAAAAATAACTGCAGACTCTTTTGACCTGGGGGAGTCTGGGAGTCCACCCCAGGATTTTTGTTTTATTTTATTTATTATTTCATATGAAATTTCCTGCTTTTTATCAAATAAATGATATTTCCATCTGGTCCTTTTGATATTGTCAAAATACCTTTGTGCTTTTACAATTCATTTTTAATGGAGAATAATGGGGCCCCCTTCAAATTGGGGCCTCTCAGCAAATGCCCAGTTAGCCCAATTCATAGTTACGGCCCTGTCAATAAGTCATTTCATCATCTCCTTCAGCACTCTCCTTTATTTATACTCACCCTGATATCGCTTTTAAAATGTTTATTTTAGATGTTATATTCAGTTTCACAATGTGCTAATTTGCTATTTCCTCTCAGTCTGCTGTTCTCTCACTTTTTCGTTCTCATTCTTATTACCACTAAAAAGCAAGTTGCCTAAATGTACTGTAAAATTAAGTCTTGTTTTGGCCATGTGGTAAGATACTGACAATTTCTCATCTTTCATTTATGATGGGTTTTATGGCTCTTTAATAGGAGCCACATCTTTGGGATTTGTTCATTTAAAAGAGCCGTCCAAAAGGCTAATTTTAACATAGTTTTTAAGAAGCCAGACAGAAAAGTCATATTGTTGCATTTTGATATAAACTACTAATGCTTACAGTGAGACTCATTCTAACCTTTGAAATGTCATGTAAATAAAACTTTGTGCCAAACACTGGATTAGATGGTTTTAGCTTGAAATAAGATAAGTTAACTTATTCATAATAATAAAAAATGAATAAAAAACTCTGATGTAAGAAAAATTGTTCTTGTCCTATTGTCAATCATTTAATTTAATCTATACAAAATCTGCATAATTCAAGCACTTTAACCACAAAGGCAATAGTGGCACAGATGGTAGAGCGGGTCGTCTCATGATCGGAAGGTTGGGGTTTGAATCCTGGCTCTTGCAGACTGCCGTTGTGTGCTTTGGCAAGACACTTTGCCCAATGCCTATGTGTGAGTGGTTGGTGGTGGTCGGAGGGACCGTTGGCGCAGATGTGAGCAGCCTCGCTTCTGTCAGTCTACCCCAGGGGAAACTGTGGCTACAAATGTAGCTTGCCACCATCAGCATGAAGTGAATGAGCCCCCTCTCTTTCATGTGTGAAGCTTTGGCTGTGAATTGTGTCATATGAAATAATATATAAATAAGATTCCCTACCCTTATCAATTCATTTTTCATGCGAAACCCTTTCACTAGTTGTTACTTGTGTTTGCTCAGCTATATTTCTGAAAAATTCCACCAAAACTGAAAAAGATCCACCTCTTTTCAAAAATAAGATCACGCTGTTCTAAAAAGCAGATTTGGTCATAAACATCACATCATTATTTTTTCCTCAAAGGACATCACATCATGCAACAAAACATTGAGCTCTTAGCATGTTGTAATATTGTTCCCTTGACAAAAATATACCTGGAGTCGTAACTTTATTCACACAGATTTAGATCAGATTTTGTTTTCTTTATTTCCTCAAATTTTTTCAATTTAATTTAATTTTAGTGAAATGGTGTAATTGGTGTTCAGTTTTAAATACATTTGAGCTGTTTGGTGTCAGTGGCAGTGTTTTGACTGTAGAGTCCGATCCTCAAAAACCCAAAATCGTAACTAAGAAACATCATATTAACAGCTTGAGTAACGCTGTGTCAACGTCCAGTCAGGAAACTCACCACTGCACTTCTGGGTGACAGTGGTGCTAGCAGAGCGGATTGTCTTGTAACCGGAGGGTTAGCTGTTCGATTCCTGCATGTGCCCACTGTCATTGTGTCCTTGGGCAAGACACTTCACCCACCTCGCCTGCAGTGTCTGCGTGCCCTGGTGTATGGATAAGAGTGTGAATGGGTGAGCTCTTTGATGTAAAGTGCTTTGAGTGCCTAAAGCAGGTAGAAAAGCTCTATATAAATGTGACCATTTACTTGTCGCTGAGTCCGCTCACAACCAGGGCTGAACTGGCCATTGGGATGGGAGCACCAGAGGCTGATGTACTTTTGGGCCGGTCAGATCAGAGGTGTGAGAGCAGAGCAGTCACAACGTGCAGTTCTACTTCATGTCATGCTCCAACAGCCCAGACTTACAGTCTATAGGTCTATAATCCGTAGTCCGGTCCCCGCAGCCTGGTCCCAACTAATGTTCTGGTCACTGTTTATTCTGCTCCTGATGGTCCGAGCCTCACGTTCGATCATATGAATCATTCTGGGGTCTTGTGTGTCATATTTAGTTTGTGGCTCCTTATGAGTGGAAGATTTTTAATTGTGGATAAATGTCATTATGTGTACGGCCTGTGCACTTTGTATCACATTTTTAAATTGCAAAACATTATGAAATCCTCTTGTCATAAATTAGGTGAACTTGAACACATAGCACGCTCTAATTAAGGCTATAGGGGGTTGGGGCTGTTTTGTATCCATGCATTCTGAAGACATGTGAAGGTATAATTATTGAAAACTAGACCATGACCTTTGAATGAGGTGATTGACACACATGGACAGTTACACTCTTAACCTTCCCAAATGTCAGAGCGCAGAGTGTGGCTGAGCGGCTGACACCTGTCCTGACTGTTCCTCCGCATACATACCACAGCGCAGGCCTGCTTATTTACCATCACCATATTGATTTGTTTATGAAAAGGCTGCGCTGCCCATGAAATATTCACAGCTTGTTATTTCACTTTCACCATCACTTTATACCAAAAAGCAGTTTGTCTCCATGACTCGTTCTGCTCACAAGTTGTACAAACATGAAGGCAATTCCTTTCCACTATTCATTTTTAAATCTCTATTCTTTTGGATCCCTAAATCCCTTCATCTCCTTTGGCAGTTGGCTAATTCTTTCTGGACCGGTGCTTCAAATAATAATGTGGAGTGAAGCTCCTCACTCTAGTCGTGTTACTTAGCACTGTCTGCTGCTGCTGCTGCCTTCTCTCATGGAGGGACTGGTTTTCCAACTTGAAATTTAATCAGAGCATTATGTGAGGATTTTTCCATCACACTCTAAAAAATAATCTAGAAATAAATGAAAAATGTCTTGAATTAAGTAATTTTGTCCTTGATTTTGGTTTCACTTTGTAAAAAAATATAGTGTAAAGAGAGCAAACTAGCCCTAAAAAAATAAATAACCCTGAAAATAAATAACACATACTTTTGCCTGTAGTGTCTCCTCTTAAGTTATTCGAAACCCATCTTCCGCTTTCGGTAGCTCAGCGTCGTTGCTCTTTTGTAATACTCACACCGATCATGATGAGCCGATAATTGCGGCCGATGAATACAATTTTAATGATCGTGATCGGCCTAAAAAATCCTGATCGCTGCACCTCTAATTGTTTTTGTACTTTGGTCTTTTATTCTGTGCCTGTGAAGTACTTTGGAGCGCTTGTAAACGTGCTGTAAAAATCAATTCGACCTTTGATCTCGACCTGAAATAAGACAAATTAACCTTGATTTGAATAGATAACTAAAATTATGTTTTTTTTTCCCCTCTTAAAATAAGAAAAAAAAAACATCTAATTTCACCAGAATTTGACTTAAATATCTCATTGCACTTGCATTTTTTTTTTTACTCAGAAATTCAGAATGGCTAAAACTAAGGTCAAATATTCTTAATTCCACACTACAAAACCAAAAAATGAAGCATAGGGTTAAATGACTTGATTTGAGAAATTGTTTTGAGCCATTTTGATTAGATATAATACAGGCCGTTTTCTCCCCTTTGAGCTTGTTTATAGGGATGGTCCAATATATCGGTGCCGCAGATATTTGCATATATTTATCGGTCCGATATGGAAAAACCCCTGCCGATATTTTGTCCATTACTTGGCAGAAAAGTACTACCTTTTTGAGTGCCTACCTTCAAGTGGCCACAACTTCTCCAAATATGATCAGATTTGCATGTGTTACACATCGTTGGAAAGCTTGGAGACTACACTTTCAGAGTCCGCGAATAACTCAAAATTCCCCAGAACCGACTTGTGCCCCTGGTTTCCATGATCGCTCAGATATTTACTACTGTCATCTACATTATTTGATTTGTTTCGTGTCATTTCTGACTGGGTTTAAGGTGATCTCACTTGACATAAGAAAACAAAGTGCCACAAAAGCTCATTTTCTTACCCCATTGGCAAATGCAATCACTTGACATAAGAAGACATGTTTTGAAGCAAGTTAGAAACAACCAGATCAAGTGTGTTTAGGTCAAATCTTAACTAGCCAAACCATCTCAAATGTAGAGAGATATTCTAAATCTGAGTCATGTAAACAAATGTAGAGATGTATCTTTGTAGTGCAGTCATTGTAACTCTTCACGACTGTGTGACGTTGCAGGTGAAAGTTTTCTTCAATGGATTTCAGCGCGCCACAAAACTTCTCCCTTTTTTTCCTTTTTGTTTGTTTCGTCTGACGGAAACATTGTTAAAAGCGGCGCAAAAGTATCTGAGGCAGATTAAAGAATCTTCTTTGCCTTTTCCCCCCTCATCCTTAATTCGGGAGTTCCCAGCGGAGCCGGCGTGAGATCTGGCTGCCGTCAGAGTGATTAGGTGTGGCTGTGGAGGCCAGCTTCTTCCCCCGTCTTTAGCAGGTCCTAATTTCATGTGAACAGCTGAAAGGATGTGTTTGCGTTTATTTGCGTTTTTTTTTTTTCTGTCGGGAAACTTCAAAGGCTGCGCTCTCCTCTTCACCTATCATCGATGACAGATAGCGTTCCCCGGGAGAGGGAGGGAAACACGCGGCTTGTTTTTTTTTTTTATTTGCTCATGATTTTTGAAGATGTAACACTCTGCCTCCCCAAAATGTGAGCGGAGTCGTATTAAAGATGAGGGGCGTCCGCTGGTATGGTAATGTAATCCTCCTGTTAGGTGTCTGGGATCCCCTGTAGATGGGCAGTCGTCAGTTTGTTCCTGTCGGCTGGTGTTGCACGGCTAATCAGAAGTGGCACGGCGCCCGCTCATGCCAGAGAAGGGGCGGGAACACACATGACAACTCATGGATTTATTACCTCGCAGTCTTCATCACAAATCACAATAATAAGAAGCCAAAGTGGAATTGTTGTGAACATCTGCCCACCACAAATATTAATTTAGTTTTGCCAGATTTCGTTGAGCAAAAGTGTCTTATAAATATAGTTATTATTAACATTTCATTATTCTTTGAACTTTATTTAACCGGGAAAGTCCTATAGAGGGGTTCCACTTGTACATATTTTAAGGGGTAGGGTAAACCGGAGCACCTGGAGGAAAACACAGACACACGCAAATGCCACAAAGCAAGGCCCCGCCCGGGAATCGAACCCGGGACCTGAGGCATAATAGGGATGTGACGATCATGACCGAATCAGCTCTTTTGAACGGCTCTTTTAATCTCAGTTGTGAAAAGAGCCGTGTCCTTTTCTTTAGGGAATTTTACACAGATTTACCTTGAACAAAATCAAGAATCATCACAACGGCAACTTTTTGTCCCCAAAAAAATTTGGCAAAGTAATTGTAAACAAATTTTGTTACTTCTGGCCCAATATTTTAGTTATATGCAGACTTTTCAAATGGTAATTAGCTCTCGAACACGCAAAAAAGTATCTTGGTGAGTTAAAATGACTGGAGTTAAGAATATTTTACCTACATTTTTTATTTATTTTTTTTCTTTTCAATTAAAAAGATATATTTTCTTTTCATTTCTATTAAAAGTATATTTATTTTCTATTTTTTCAAGGGCATTTTAATCTAATCTTAATTTATGCCTAGATGTAATGATATGTTTTTGTTTTGTTTTTTCTTATTTTTTGTGAAAAAATAATTACATTTAAAAGAATTTTAAAGGAATTATACTTTTTTTTGCAATAAACAGTAGTTTTCTGTTTGGCGTCATAAAAAATGTAAATGAAAATGAGCCTCTTTTCAACGGCTCTTTGCAACGAACGGCTCCCAAATATCCGGCTCCCATTAAAGAGCCATAAATCCCATCATTAAGGCATAAGCACTAACCGCTTTATTCCAGTGGTTCCCAAAGTGGGGTTCGGGGCCACATCATTCACATTAGAATAAATAAATGAGCTTATATGCAGCATGTTCAATTATACCAAAAAATGACTTGATAATCAATATTTGAGTCTATATATTCACAGCTGTTTGTATTAAATATTTAAATACATGAATAAAAACATGACATTTTCCTTTGAATTGATTGAATTTTTCACGGGAGCCTCGGTAAATCTTCAAATTGATAAGGGGGGCCGAGACGCACTGGTCTTTGGGGATGGCTCGGATTAAAACAGTGCATTTTAACAGACGTAAGGGAGATTCATGAAGACCACTGTCTGTCGTCACATTCACACAAACGTGACTCGTAGCCAGTCACCAGCTCCTGATAGTGACCCTTTTTCATTTAGTTTTTTTTATTCATCATTCATTATTTATTTACTCTTTTATTTGACATTTTTTATTTATATGATATCTGAACACATAGATTTTCCATTCAGTGATCAATTTGATATTATTGTCCTTTCACATTTAGCTTTAATGTTAAATACGATTAAAGCTATAATATGTTTTTGTAAGCTGTTTCGTCAAGTCGGGTGTCAGACGGTCATTTCCTTTTTGGGAGACGTCAGTGGCAAAAGTTGTAGAATAGAATAGAAAAAAATTTATTGTCTACCAAGCGCAATGCATGGCAGAAATTTTCTTTTTCCCAGTCACACAATGAAATACACAAGTCACTAAGATAAAAATATATAAAATATAATATATAATATAAAATCAGTAAAATCAGTCATTGCAAAACAGCACCAGTTTATCCTCTTCCACAGAGGAGTGGCACAGACTGAGCGACATTGAGGGCTACAACTTCTTCAGCCCCCTGATGGCACAGGACACAAAAGAATTCCTCTACAGGTTTTGTTGGCACAAGGGAGATCTTTGCCCTGATGGAAGGAGCTCATGGTGGAACAGTGGATGACAATCGTCATCTATGATCTTATAACTGACGCGCTGCACTGCTCTGCTGTGATGTTGAGAAAACTGAGTTTGTGATTGGCCTGTGACCTGTAGGAGATATACACACACATGAGCAAATGTTACAAAACTTTAAAGCCTATTTTCAGTGTTTTATTACACTCTTGCAACTGAATCTCCACTTTATAAGCTCTTACAGACACCACATTTTTCAGTCAAGGTTTATGAGAGGGATTTTTCAATATTTAATTCCGATTATATTGAGTTTTTAACCCAAAAAACTAGATGCAAATTGAATTCTGCCAGTTATTTACTAACTAGCTTACACAAACTAAACATGATGTCCAAAATCTCCTCTGAAAAAAACCACAACAGTAAAATTAAAATAAATATAAAATTAAACCTAGCACATAAAGTGCCACGTTTTTTAATATCTAACTTTTTTTTCTCTCTCTCTTTTTATCTTTTACCAAGGACTGTATTCAAATGCATTAGTTGACTGAATTAACACTTACTAAAAAGTAAAATTGTCCGTTTGTCTTTCCTTCATTGTTTCTCTGGCTGATTTAAATGTGACTCCAGAGGGCTGCCGTTTGGTGTTAGGCCGTGGCCCTAATAAGTTTATCTATTGCGCCTCTTATTAAGGCTTTGACCTTTCGGTGTAACTAAACCGGCCTTATCACCTAAAGAGCTTCACCTTTCACCTCTGTCACTCCTGCACCTTGATTCTATGTATTAGCTATTGATTGTATCTTGAACAGGCTATAGGCTCTATAGATACATGTCAATCAATTAACGCGGAAATGGAAGAAGCACGGCTCGTCTTTCTCCCTCACTCTGCAAAAATAATTATATCTTAAGTTGAAATTACTCAAATTAAGAACATTTAAGTGTGGTCATTTTGCCCTGCCAATTAAAATATCTGCCAGTGGAATGTTAGCACTTAAAACTTAAAAGAAGAAGAAGAAATATAATAATTTGAGATGTATTCTTGCAATGAGAAGTTTTGTTCTAATTTAAGTTCAAATCAAGGACTTTTTTTCAAGAAATTCTCACTTATTTCTCGATCACTTTTTTGCAACACAGAGTTGGACCTGCCTGGCAAGTCCCTCTGTATTTTGATGCATACTGTAGGTATAGCAGTCCGCTCAGCCCTCCCCTGCTGTCGCCTAAAGCCAAACTCTAACGGATCTGTGCAATCAGATGAGTTTATTTGAAGCGTCACGCATGTGCCGCGGGAGTCACAGCCCACGCATGGTGCACTGAGCCGAGAGTTTGCTCCAGTCAGCGGTCAATCCAGGTTTAAATTACCAAAAGAACATCGACATCAGGTGAAAATTATAATTCTGTTGAAATATCAACACGGGGCTGCTAATAATAGAGCTCGTCAGTACAAGACCCGCCCTGGTGCGGGAAGTAAAAAACCCATTCAAAAATTGCATAGACTTTTCGGGGGAAAAATATCAACTGTTTAAAAGAATGATAGCAGCTCATCAGCTACGTGGAGACTTATGGGCGTAAAACACACAATAATAAATTAAAGCTGCATCCAAAACATGATAAACCAAAAAGCTATAAAAGCATTTCGCTGTGTTTTCAAGTATTTGGTATTTTCTTGCTTGTAAAATATCTGCGCTGTGGCTAGCAGTTAGCACATAGCTGATTAGCCTCCGTCGTGCTTTTAAACTATGCCTATGAAGATTTGAATGGCTAATGCTAGATAGTCGGCTCGGGAAGGATGGTCTGCTGTGGAAACTTGAGATGTCATGACAAAAATTAAGTTTATGAACAGGGATATTGTTGATTGTTAAGGTTAGGGTTAGGGCTAGGTTTATGGTTAGATTTATATATATATATATATTTATATGTATATTTTCAGACAAACTAACTCATAGATCTATCCAAAATTACAGGAGACCGTCCCTCCCGAGCAGACTCTCTAGCACTAACCATTTTGAATGGGATTTTTACTTATTTACTTTACTACTAATTTTTACTTACGGATAGGGCGGGACTGTGGAGCTCCATAGCACAACGACACGTCCGCCCTTCGATCAGCGGTTTACTCCTTCCTGCTTCCTTTTTGCTCAGGTTTGCTCTGCCCTAGAAATTTAGTTGATGCACGCGGCGATCAAGCACTGGTACAGCGGTGAGTCTGGATTTTTCCAGGCTAGGGCTGGACTTCTCCTCATTGCAAACCACATCCAATTGAAATTTGCATAGATACACACAACACAGATGCTGTTGAAGTTTAAATTACTTTGTTGTAAACCTGGTTAAAAACTAGGGCTGAATTTTTGTATAGGCTCTCTCAAGAATTTTTGAGAAAATATCAAATTGTAATTGTGTTTAGATTTGCTTTTTGTAATGTTAAAATTTAGAATCCGATCAACAGAAGACTTGTGAACATGTTTGTAGAGGTTGTGATTTGCTGGTTTTATGCATAACGAGACCTCATGGTTGTTGTTTACTAAATAAGCACCTATCCAGATTGCATTTCCATTGACTGATTCATCTTGCAGCCATATTCTTAAAACATTGGTCTGAAGCGTGTCATTTCGGTGTCTTTATTTCCTGTTTGTCACTGTGCAGCCTGTCCTCCACACTGCTGATCAGTGGTCTGTGCGTGTCTGTGTGAGAGTGCACGAGAGGCGCGAGTGCGTGCACAGTTAATGCGTGGCAGGACGAGGCCGAAAAGGTCAGAGCGATGAGTTCAGGAATGACAGGAAACAATGAAGCTTCCCGGGTCCAGTAAATTAACCCATGTCACAGGCTGCTCATCCCCACTGATCAATACTGAACACTTTGCTTTCAGAAAATGAGGGTCATCCTGCTCGGGCCCTGGTCTCCCAGGGGACCGCCCCAACGCTGATAAAACAATCACTATAAAGAGGTTCCCGACCGGTGGTAAAGGAGTGCTGCCTCAGTGTCGGTGCGTGTGGTGGGGGCCTTTACCGCCACCGGCTGCTCTGCTCTGACACAGTCGCTCGATAAAGTGCATCTGAGATATGTTTCCCATCGCCCTCTCCATCACCTGCAGGCCACAGACAGACACAAGGAGAGAGGATCCATTCAGCCCCAGAGGAGCGCGCTCACACAGGTAGCTCCCGATCACTGGCTGGTACTTCAGTCTGTCACTGAATTTACCAGAGTGCTCCAGAATAGAGATGGCCTTTAAGGCTGTAAATAAAATATAGGACTAATATATACTGCCCGGCCAAAAATAAAGTCACCACCTGGATTTAACTGAGCAAATAGAACTGGGGTTGATGCAGTTCGTCCGTTTTAGGTTCAGCAACACTATATGCACACTATGTGTTTTCAGATCAGCTGAAACATTATCATCCTGAATTATTATTTATGAGTTATTCCATCAATGGATTTCTTTTCTCTGATGGCACAGGCATATTCCAAGATGACAATCCCAGGATCAGGCTCATATCATGAAAGAGTGGTTCAGGTGCATGAGACATCATTTTCACACATGGATTGTCCATATTTTAACCATGCTGAAAATCGTTGGGATGTGCTGGAGATGACATTGCACAGTAGTCATACTCTCCCATCATCAATACAAGATCTTGGTGAATAATTAATGCCACACTGGATGGAAACTGGATACTACAGAAGCTTATTGAAACAGCCACAGCTAATGGTGCGGTGATCAAAGCTAAAGGCAGTCCAAGGTGCGGGTGACATTTCTTTTTGTGGCGACTTTACTTTTTGCAGTGTAAATAGAATGCTGGTTGTAAAAACATGGCATCTTCAATATGTGAAGAGATTCACTGTTTAAATCATGTTTGCTCCCATGAGTAATCAGAGAGTGAGTGAATTTATATTCTGGCAAGACTAAACGTTAATATTAATGTTGCAGTCATGTGTGTGTCATTTACCATCAAAAGGCCTACAGATAAACAGTGTTAGTATCTCTACCACATCTTAAATACATAGCCTGTATTTGCGTACAAAGGCTGGTGTCCTGAGGTTGTGGCCGCTGCTGACTGCCCAGAGCACATTAAAGCCAGGCTGAGATAAAGGGAGTCTGGAGCTGGTTGGGGCTGGTCCATCGGCCCGGAGAAAGTGCTGGAGCAGCAGATGCAGTGGGCTCAGGGAGCCTTTTTCCATTAGGAGTCATTTCCAGGTCCACCCTCAGCCGGTGACAAAGTGGTCTGTGCGTCTTCATTTTGTGCTGATCCCAAGTGAGCATCGGCAGTCAGCCGCGGGGAGGGAGGGACTGTCATTAGTTACTGCCGCCGCCGCCCCCTAATTGCAGCCAACTGTCGATGCGTGCATTTGGACCTTTTTCAGGCCTACATTATTTATTGGGAGAAAAATATTGTATTGATTTTGGATGGCATGGTGAGGTATAAGTGATGCTGCTAAAGAGCTGACAGGACACTCTATAAACTTTTATAACGCTGTCATAACTGTGCTGTCTCACATAAAATTAACACATTTGAATATAATGCGGAGGCAGAATGACGGCTCTGCTGGAAATCTCAGTCTAAATTTTATCTGCTTCCCCTGGATATAGCTGCACTGATTTGTACAGCTCAGTTGTCCTTTTCTGACCCTTCAACACACACAAGGATCACATGGTTATTGTATTGTAGTGTGCTTTTATGGATGCTCTCTATGTCTGAAATATAGTACTTTATTTATGTAAGCACACATAATGACACATATTAAGTCACCAATGTTGTCTGAAATCTGTGACCTTATTACCTGTGAACCCAGTCACTGTGGGGGGACAGTGGCACAGGTAGTAGCGCGGGTCGTCTTGTAACCATAGGGCTGTGCTCAATATATCGTATTGGCAAGATATCGTTATGGAGCACTTGACAACATGTGTATTGTGTCAAGGCACCTGTATCGTGATACGCAAATAATAAAATAAATGTAATATGCCTGTTTGACCCCTTGGCTAATTCAGAACGTATCACAACACACACTAACTACTGCAATAGCAGGTTTAACTTGCTGAGCATATTCAGCATAATAAAAACTTGTATTAAGTGCATCTATAAGATAATTTTTCATACATTTCTTTGGAATATGTATCGTATCATGGACCCTGTATCGGGATATGTATCATATCGTGAAGTTGTTGGCAATACCCAGCCCTAGTAACCGGAGGGTTAGCGGTTCGATTCCCGCAGGTACACACTCTCGTGGTGTCCTTGGGCAAGACACTTCACCTCGCCTCCAGTGTCTGCATATACTGGTGTATGAATGAGAGTGTGAATGGGTGAGTGGTTCCTTGATGTAAAGCTCTTTGAGTGCCTAAAGAAGGTATTAAAGCGCTGTATAAATGTGGCCATTTACCATTTACTGTGTGAGAACATTAGAGGGACTAAAATGGACCAGGCCTTAGATTTGGCTCCAGCTGTGGCGCTCCAGGAGTCCTGCAAACAACATGCAGAGGAGGTAGAGCTCTTCCACATCCAGAATGTCTCATAAAACACATGCATGTGGCTAGTGACACACATAATCCAACTCTAATCGTTTCAAACATTTTAACAAGGCTGACAAGTCAAATACAATCAAAAGACCCGCCTATAAACGAGTGCATATAATGGTTAGCACAGCTTTGATAGAAGAAAAATCACATTGTTACCCAAAGCACAACTCTTTGCCAAACTACCACTTTCTTCTGTTGTACAATAGTTTTCAAATAAAACAAGGCTGGCTTTCACAGAGCGGGGAAGGTAAACCACACTCCTGTTCCCACTTTCAATAAAGAGTCGGCACCGAGCATACCTGCCATGTTTGATTCTGCGTAATTGAAACAAGCCGACGGTGGGTCCTCGCCAGCACATGGCCGCACCATTTAAGGAGATGTTTGCGCTGCTAAAGCCCCTAATGAATCCAAGTCCTGGGAGCTGGCACAGGGACCGCCGCAGCAGGGCCCAAAGCGCCTCGGGATGCTGTCCCCTTCCCGTCCGCGCAGCTGCGAAAGGTTTAAACAGGCCCACCTCATAACATGAAACGGTGAGAGCGGACACAAGTACAATTAAAAAGAGGGAAAAATATTGCTTTGGCATCCTGAGGTCATTATCCGACTTTTATTGCCATTTGTACAGTGCTTTTATTTAGCTTTATATGAGCCGGATTGGCCTTTAATTGCGGCGTTTGCTTGTTGTTGCTGGTGGTGTTTTTAATTTCAGCTCGTATGCGTAAGGGGGGGAACAACACTGCACCTTCCCTGACCCTGTGAGTTTCCCCATTTGTAAACCCCTGCTCATGTGGGAATCTCCCCAAAGCCTTTGATGAAGGTGGGTAGACATTGTGTGAATATGTCATTATTGCTATAAAACTCACCCCGTGTCTGAATGTGCTGATGCAAGTGAACTCAGGGTGTGTTTAGTATTACATACAGAATGAATGGAAAACAATAGATGTCCGGAAAGGTCACATATAAGGTCATCTCAGAGCAAATGATATTAAAATACTTGCAATGATAAAGAATTCATAACATTATCTCCAGTGCGAAATACTTCAATGAGAACATTTAGGAGTGATATTTGGCATATTGTGGTTATCACTTTTTCCTCACAGCATGAAGGTCCAAGGTTTGATTGTCAGACCATAATGCTCAATGCTAACTTGCTAATGCTAAAAACAACAACAACAACAAAATCTCATTGTACAAAATGTAATACTTCTAGGAATTCAAATTAATCATCTCAACAACTATTCTGATCTGATCTTTTGATTGTAGACTTTTGTGCCCTCTTTGGATCAAGCTGAACTGCACTCTTCTCTGTGGTATCTTTAGAGTTTTTGGCTCAACAACAATGATCTGACCAGGGCCCATTCAACTGGCTTTTGCTGGCTCTCCAGTCCTCCCTCAAGGAGAAGACTGCGGCGTCTTGTTTAGGTCCAACTAATATGACCAAAGTACATCAAGGCTGTCAGGAAGCTTAAAACCGGCCACACACTAGAGGGTTTTTAGTCTGAGTCTGAGGAGGCGTGGCTCAATAAAAACTTTCTCTCATGGCACGATCTGTGGTGGGACTCCTCATGTGTGTGTGTATGTGTGTCTTCATGTCTGTCCTTAAGTGTGTGTGGTCTTGAGAGAAACAGATTAGAGTCTCTGCATGTGCTTTGGTTGAAGTGGAATTAACAATAAAGATGACTGAATTGAATTAGACCAGGGGTGCCCAAAGTTCGGCCCGGGGGCTGAATGCGGCCCGCAGACTAATTTTGGTTGACCCTCAGGCCCTTCTTGCTGAGTTGGCATCATCACATAACCTCAATATTGTGAGACAGAGCTGCTTTAAGCTTCCAAACCCAAATGAAAGTGTGGTTTGAAGGTTAAAATATCTAGTAAATGCACCCAACTGAATGTTTCCCAGCATTCATCATCTCTATCACTGGCCCCTCAATGCCATATACACTTAAATATGTGGCCTCTGATTAAAAACATTTGAACACCCCTGCTGTAGACATGATCACAAAGTGTACTACAAAAGTTTTTCAAAGTGCCAGGTGCCCAACTTTATTTATCAACAAGAACAATTCACTCCAATCTTCCAACATAAAAAAGTTTAACAACAAACTGTTTTCAATCTCGAGCAGATCACATGTCATTGGAGACTTCCCATCTGCATGCACATTAATGGGGAGCACCCGAAAGCACCACCGTGTACATTTCAATCATTTGTTTGTGAGAGTTGTAGCACGTGTGTGAGTTTCCTCCTCCTTGCGCGCTGCAGGAGAGCATCTTCCCCCTCTAACGGGAGGAGAGAGCACCCTGAGCGCTCTAATGTGGGGCTCTCTGGGGCCTCGCAGCTCCTGATTGACTGATTGGTGGAGATGGATGCTATCTGGATGCGGCGCCGCTCCGTGGGGCATTTAAACAACATTACCATTACTGGATAGGCGCAGCGAGCATTATGGACTATGAAGGATGGTCTCCCGGCACATGTGCTATGACAAATGGACAGTTTTATGGATATCTGGTGATTGTCAGGACAGAGACGTCAATGTAAATGGGGTAATCTATGTGAAATAACAAGGCGAACGTCTGTGGGGCTTAAGTTACCACCGAGGACATAAAGACAATGAGATGAGGGGTTTACGGCCTGAAACTGTTGCGTTGCGCAGTGTAATGTTACACTTCTTTATCGAATGACACTCGCATAACAAATTATGGAAACTCGCCAAGATAATCATATATTGGAATGTTTTGCCCTTCTTGCCTTTTCACAAATTATTCAGAGGTGATTGTTGTAGCACCACCTGAACACAACTTATTGAAATAATTAATTATTGCATTATTTTATATGTTTAAGTTTATTTTACAGACAAGAAACAAAACCTATTACAGACCATAACATGAACTCATTAAAACAAAACATATACATAGACATTCAGGCTCCACTACAGTTTTGGTAGAAAATTGTATGTATTAATTAATTATATTTAATTAATTACATTTTTAAAATCTCAGATATTTTCAGAGTATCTTTACAACTTTCACCTGCAAACAAATGCATCTTCACAGTAAGGGTTTTGATTATAGCATTGATTCAGGGAAGGGCCATTTTCTCATAATGCATTTTTCTTGTACAATATTTTGAAGGATTTTTATCCATAATTGAGGTTTTGTTGCCAAAAAAGGGGGAATTTTTGGCTAATTTTGCATATTAAATTAAAACGTGCTATACATTTTTCTCATATTTCTGTCAGTATCTACAGGGAAAGTTTCAAATTTATATCTTCAACTTTGAACTTTTTTCCCCCCAATTCTCCTGTGTCTCACCCATAGATATACTCAGCCCCATTGGTGGGAATAGTCCCACATTGTGAGGAAAATCAAGATGGTGCATGTTCCTAAAAAAGGTAGGAAGCTCCCCTGCATCAACAAGCCTCCATAGTTCTCCAGAGCCTGTCAATCAAGCAAACGTATTAAATAGATTTATATAAAAAAATATGTGTGTTTAAAATGGTTATATCCCCTCACTGTTGTCACAGGAGGACAAGTCAGCTTGAGAAAAAAGAAAATACTTTGGAGCCAGGCTTTTTTTAAGCTGATTCCATATTCCAGAGTTCTTTCTGGAGTCGCCCTCAGCCACTAGGGGCAATATTGCAGCCTTTTTGGGTGAACAGTTACTTAAAGGTACTATACCTGATTTTTTACTGGGAGTGGAAACTGGTTACTGGTTTCTGGAAATCTAAATATAAAGCATTTCTTGTCAATTTAATGTGTTTGCAGGCTAGTTTTCTTGCATTTCTGTGACTATGACCCTAAAAAGTGACCTAGCCAGTTGTGAAATGTGCTTATAAACTCATCTCTAAGAAGAAACACGGTTTTAGAAATTTGTTTCGACCACAACTATCAATTTATTTTACTCAAAATCATTAAAAAATCAGGTATAGTGCTATGTGACACTGGTGGAGAGGTTTGAGAAGCACTCGATTGGAGTATTTGGTTATTTCATAGGTAGCAACTCGATAACAATAGCCACAACAACAGCGACCCTCAAAACCATTTTTTGCTGTAACAATTACACAAACGCTTGTTGAATGTTCATTGCTTAAACCACACCCATTTTTACACTGTTGAAATGTATTGCATATCAAAACTTTTTCCCTAGTTCCATCGTTGATTCTTGATAGAAGTTTAATCAAGCCTTGTTTCCAGTGTCATACAACTTGAAACTACTACAACTAAACTCAAATTGCAGTAGGCCACTTGTTCACACTTTGCCGCTACAATATCCTACGGGGAAGCTGAAGCTGATGTGCATTTATTTATTCTTTTATGGCTCCCGAGGTTTAAAGGTGAAGTCTGTGAGGTTGCACACTGAGGAGAGAGAGAGGAAACTCCTATTGGTCACAATTATGGCAACAAGGATTCTGATTCATTTCTGAGATGAGCAAAGGGAGGGATTACTACTATACATCAATATCCAGGCCCATGCGGTCAATTATTTACATTATATTAAATTTGTAATACATTTTTACTTATGACTTTGGATAATCAAGGCCTTTTGTATCAATCCATTGTAGTTTATCAAATGGGTTCCTCCAGTATTTTGCATAGGGCCACAACAAATCTAGAACCGACCCCGCTGTGTTTCCTTCGTGTACACACATTCAGAAACAGCTTCATCTGACAACACAATACCATTTAATTAGCATCTTTACACCCCGCATTTGTAAGTTCACAGTCAAACAATAATTTTGATAACAAAAAGAAACAAGCTGCATAATTGTGCGAGGCAATATTTTGCCCTAATTAAATTACAGGCCTCCCTGCTTTTCCCAGCTAAATGATCATCATCGCACAGATTCACATGGCCATTCGCTAATAGATATGTAGAAGTTATTAAAGTAATCAGCGGCTGAGGAAATCCATGCCGAATTGATTGTGGAATATGCTGATTGAGGCGCGGTATTATTTGGAGGTTGAGTCCGGTGTGGGAGTGATCATTATGAGATCTTGGAAATGAATGGGAATTATCCTCATACTGGAGACGGGGCTTAGGAGTCAGGGCTTCACGCCGAAACCGACCTTAATTAAGAGCCCCAGTGTTGTTATCGTGCCTATAAGCACTGTGACGACTTTCAAAGAGCCTATACTATAATGGAAAAAGTTTTGTCCTGGTTTATGGTTTAACATGTTGATAGTAACTGTGCCTATCCTGGTGAAGCAGAAACGTGCACAGATGTCATTGTCTTCTCTGTGAGCACAAATTAAATTAAAGACTCAATATTTGTGAATATTTGCTTGAAGATTTATTTTTCAAAGACAGTAAATTGATGACCATAGACTTACGTTGGCACTTGACAATCACATGACATTTTGACATCCTTAAATTTCTCACAGCCAGGAGCGCCTGAGGTTGGATTCCTGAGCCACGGTGCAGTATTTGTGTGTGGAGTTTGCGTATCCTCCCCGTGTCTGCATAGATGTTCTCTGGGTGTCCTGTTTTCCTACATTTATTTTCAAAGTTTTGTTTATTCGAGCTTTGTTTAACCATGTAGAGCCGATAAAGAACCAACAGCGACCACAGCCAAAGTTACAGTACAGAACACACATACTGTACATGTACAGGAAGAGCCAGGACACCCCTGGAAATAAGAGTTTGACATTCCAGTGTGACTATTCTGGTTAGATACAGATATTTACGTGGTTTAGCAGCAGATATGTATGTTTTCAACCAGCTACTCGTTTTTCCTGTCCAGGCTGCCGCAGGGGGCAGAATAGATATTGTACGTTGTACTTCTTTCTACTCCTTTTCATTCTTGATCATTGTGGAAGGAGGCCATGACTGTATTAGTTTGTTTTAACTGAATGAAAGAAATAATAACTTAAATTAAATTAAATGATCAGGGCCCATCCATCCATCCATCCATTTTCTTCCGCTTTATCCGGGGTCGGGTCGCGGAGGCAACAGTCCGAGCAGAGATGCCCAGACTTCCCGATCCGCGCACACCTCATCCAGCTCTTCCTGGGGGATCCCAAGGCGTTCCCAGGCCAGCTGAAAGACCTTGTCTTTCCAGCGTGTCCTGGGT
>OMNZ01025215.1:4517-17355 GCA_900303255.1 Lesueurigobius sanzi | reverse complement strand
TGACGGACTGAGACACCCTCAGTGCAAGACGGAGGGCTACCGCAAGTCCTTCATACCCACCGCTGTCAGACTGTACAATTCTACTGTATAGCTCCATGTGCAATAACAATACTTCATATGTGCAATAACATCTGTGTTTACAATATCTGCAATGTCACTTTATCAACCGCCTGAATGTAAACAGTCATTTATTATATATTACCTGCAATGAAATTTTTTTATTTTCCATTTCATACAATTCGGCCTAGAGTTTATTTTTTATTTTATTTAATCTATTTAGTGCATAAGAGATGTTTGTATAGTTTATTTACAGAGAGACTCTAAGAGACTATCTTTATTCTTTCTTTTATTATTATTACTATTATTACTATTACCTGTTGTTTTGCTTCTTTGATGTCACTTTTCCTGACTTTGTGCACCCCCCCTGTGTGATACTGTCCTAAGAGCTGTTGTGACAAGTAAATTTCTCCATTGTGAGATCAATAAAAAACTATCTTATCTTATCTTAAATGGTAATTTGTAGCCTGATTAGGTTCATAAGGTCTTCTAGTAAAAAGGCTCCTTTCTTTTCTTATAGTCAGACCTGTGGATTTGCTTTTACCTTTAAAGTTTTGGCTGCTTGAACTGTAAAGGTAAAAACAAATACACAGATCTGACTATAAAAAAAGAAACTAGCCATATTTGTAATTCATTTTGAGCCCACTTTGGGAATCAATGGTTTATACAGTACATACCAAAATGCAGATTTAGAAGATAACATGGATAAAGCTCAGTTGATTGCATGATAGTCATCTTAAATATGTATTTACCTAGACACAATCAATTCTTAATCCTCTATAGCATTAAAGGATAGCATATATTCTAAAAACAGGCAGCAAATATCTGAAAAAAAGCCTACAACTAGAATTCATCATGTCCCACGGACAGATATATCCCTGAGACAACCTCCCTCTAACTAGACCTTCGCAGCGTCACATACTTGCACTTGCCCCCGCAGAAACACAATGCCTCCAACAATAGATCAGAGGGGAGGAAACGGCACATGATAAATCCTCAACGCAATACATTTTGTCCAAAAGATTTAACATCTAATTCAGTTTTGACAGCTCGCTCCATCTCGGAGCCAGACCACGAACATTGATCTCCGCAACACGCACCCAGGCGGCCTTGGACATCTCAGGATAGTCACACACACAGACACGGCGCATTCCAGCAAGACAAGACCCACAGACAGAAGACAATATTTCCGATCTGCATGATTATTTAAATGTATATACTTCACAGGCAAAACATTATGACCTCTTGCTTGGTGTTTTCTTATTTTTCAACTAAAGCAAGTATATTTTTTCAGCTACATGGGTCTCTAAAAAATTCTGAAATCCTCACGTTTGGCATTTAATACTTCAAATTTGGGGATAAAACATAATGTGTAGGAGGGTAAATTGGCACGTGTAAGGATTCGAGGGAGTCTGTTCATTTTAAAGGTAAGGTGCTCTATTTGCACTATGAGGTATGTCCACACTCACATGTGCTGCTAATCTGTAATTCACCATTTACCATTTATGCTGCTGTCTCGTATTGTGTTAAGTTACTATTTTATTCAATTTTTTTTTTATCTTATTCTATTTTTATGCATGCCTTATAGTTCTATCCTTTATGTTTTATGTTTCATGTTGCACAAGTACACCAAAGAAAATTCCTAGTCTGTGAAATCTTCATTGACAATGGCAATAAACTCTATTCTGATTCTGAAGGTATACTTGCTTGTCCCAGTAGGGGAAATCGTCCTCAACATTTGACCCAATCTTAGCGCTAGCGCCTCAAGAAGGTCTAGTCCAATTAAGATAATAAATAAATACCACTGTGACACCTTGTCAGTGAACAAGGCTTACTCAGAACTATCTAGCTGGAGGATTAGCCTATGCATATTTTAGGCTGGTGGGGAAACTACTGTATGAGTGTCCGGGTAGGAACTGTACTCGTGATCCTCTTACTGTGTGGTGAGAATGCAGCAGTGAGTGTCTTTTGAAGGTGCACAATAGGGGTGAAGAGGTGATAGATGTGTAGAGCAGGGGTCCCCAACCTTTTTTGCACCACGGACCAGTTTAATGTAGGCATTATTTTCATGGATCGGCCTTCCATGTGTGGCAGTCAGATAAATACAGCATGGAAAATAAAACTCACCAAACCACTGAATCAGTGGGAGCCCTGGGCTTGTTTCTTTGCGAGCTTGTGTCTTTCTTGCTCCTGTTTTCTTTTCTTTCAAAAAACTACAAAAGGTTTATCTTTTAATCCAGGGTGTTTAGTCTCCATGTGCTGAAGTTTTGAAGGCTTCACTGCCTCGTTTGCGAGTCTGTCCCCGCATATTATGCAGCAGAGCATAGTTTTCGCATGAGAGTCACCGGTAGTGACAAATCCATATTTTAAGTAGGACTCCTGGTATTGTCTGTTAAAATTAGCTTTCTTTTACTTGGGCTCTTCTGGTTTCTTGCAAATAAGCTCTCCAGAGACGTTTGTTTTTCACTCATTTTTGCTCTGTTTTGTGCTTACTTTTTTCGTAGCTAGCTGATACGTTATGTGTGATACGTCATTATCGGGGGAAAATAGCACAGATCAATCAATCAATCAATTAATTTAAGTTTATTTATTTACGCTTTTCATACAAAAATGCAACTCAAAGTGCTTTACAGATTAAAAACACATTAAAAACAGAAACATTAATATACACACCCAACTCCCACCTGGATATACCCCAATGGATTTCTATGGCAACTTTCCATCTGGAGATTTATTATATACTGTATCTATGGACAAGCTTATTGGCGTGTCAAGAAAGTTAAATTGGAGAATTTGGATATCAGAGATTATTTACTGCTTCTGTGCGGCCCGGTAGCAAATGCGTCACGGACCACTGGTGTAGAGGTTGGGGACCAGTGATGTAGAGTCAAGGTTGGCCTGTGAGATTCAATCTAGCAGACAACAGTGTATTATGTTACTCCAAGTTATGCTGATAACGTTATCCTTGATTGTTTGCAATACACTTTTAAGTACTTCAATCACTGCTTGGCTGGGCTTGCCCTAGAGAGTCTTAAAGCTTCTTCTGCTGCAGGACATTTGGCCAGATGTTACAGCCAATCAATGTGTGCTTTTGTACTGGCATTTGTGCCTCAAAGTCTCTTCAAAGTTGAGGTCGATAAGAAGGGTGCAAAGGAAATGACTGACATGAGAGAAAATGTAAAAACAAAACAAAAACATTTGCATGAAACAGATGTATTGGAAAACAACACAGGGCGGGATGTGACCTTTAGCCCCGTGAGTTCAGATAGTAGGAGCGGGGGATGGGACTATTTTTTTGCAATACAGTAGATTATGAGTTGGCTAGATACCAAATGGCTTGTTCAGATTGCGTCTGGGAGTTGTATGAAAGAATATCTATATAAAAATGCAATTCATTATGCAAATTTGGAAACGTTTCAACAAATGAAAATGTGTGAAATCATGCGCACTACTTACACTCTACTACTCTATCTACTGGTAAATAAAGTATCAGTTTGAAAAGCTACAGCTACAGCTACCGCTAAATACAGAGAAAATAACTTGTTAGACAATAACCAAAATGTCAAAAATGTATTTTGACTTTTAGAATTTGTTTAGTTCATAGTCAGGACAAGGACAATACAAAATCATAACGAGGAATTGAACTACTGGTAAACTGCAAAGACTTTTAAAGTTACGATTCACAACATCTTCAGTAGTATATGCATGACAAAACACACACACACACACACACACACACACACACACACACAAGCACACGCGGTGCCTATAACCCAGGTCTTGTGGGACCATGTCAGAACATATTAGTGACAGCACCCCACACTCTGCTGCAGCAAGGTAACACCATCCCAATTTATTTGCCTAATAGCTGCAACATTATTCACTCAGTCACTCATTCACACAGCCACCTGCGCACACACACAGCACAGAGCTTAACATTATACAGGTATACCCTTGAGCACGCCTCAAGATCATCCGCTGGGGGGGAGCGGAGAGAGCCGGGCTGATATTAGGAGAGGGGTCACATTGCACTGTAAACACGCTTTGTCTGCTTATTCATTTATTTACTACACTCACCCATCACACACACCTATCCCGTCAGCAGAAGAGGCGAGGGCCGGGGCAGTGGTGGGCAAGAAGGAAAGTATTGGGCCGGTTTGTGAACACACTTTAGCTAATGGAATGACTGGCGTTGATGTTTCGGCGTCTACAGGCAGCTTTATTTTTTTTTAATTGTCCAGATTTGGAAAGTGTAGTACAGCATGATAATGGGGCAAGCAATTAACTAGAAAAGGCCATTGATTTTGGGACAACAGTGGCATATTGTCCTTCTTTTTATCCAGCTGTAGGAGAGACTATAAGCACAGACATATGAAATGTTTTGCCCAAGCGTACAACGGCAGCATGCACTTGGTCACACCACCAACTCCAGCAACCAGCAGTAGTGGCACACTTGACCTCACGCACCGCTGCGATGTCCAATCTTCATATAAAGTTGTATATAATAAATAAATAGTGCAAAGGGTGTCTATGTGTCCCCGTGTTGACTGTACAGCAGCCTTGTCTCACTATCGACCCCTATTGTGTTTAATATTCATAAAGTCTATTTCAGCAGCTCTGGTCTCTACAGCTCTGCGACGCTCCCACCTTGTTGCTAAATCCATTCTCATTGATCACCATTGGTATTCCCAAACACATATCGATCCCATTCAAACTCAAGGTCCTCTCAAAACACACCCCACTTCACAATTCACTTTCAAATCGAGTCCACCCACCACCTCCACCCCCCTCGTTTTTGAAAGCATTTTATCAGAGAGATTATTTTTGATCTTTTTACCATTGTGTGCAATTACTGTTCTCCCCGAAACCAATAAAAGTTGATGTCTACTACGGGGTTATATGAAATCTGTCACTCTGTGATATTACCTTCTCCATCAAAAGTCAGGAGTGGAGTTGCATTGGACATCCAGACAAAAAGGAATTGGTTGTTTATAATATGAAGCGCAGTTCATGTAGTTTTTTCTTTCTATTTCTTTATGAAATAAAACTATGCTAAGACAAGATTCAGGCCAATAATAATCAGCATTTTTAGCCCCGGTTACAGACACCATGTTGTGTGTGTTAGAGGGTACGACATCTCCAGCCAGAACAAGGATTATAGAATATCAAGAAAACTGGCCAAGAAGGGAGGGGGGGCACTTTTGGTGTGTTTCCTCTGTCTGTGCATAAAGCCCTTGGCCAAAGACTTTCATTGTGTTAATTACAATTTCACAGTCAGCTCAAAGCCCTCAAAGACTTATTGTACACAGTATTTAACACAGATCATGCAATGAAGTTCAAGCTGGTAGTTATTTTTCTTGCCAAACAACTCTGGATGTCGTCCCTGACTCGACATTCTTGAGGTGCTCCTGCCCATGGACTTTTTTTCCCAATTGTTCAGGTATTAGCAATACCTTATGTGGGACATGCAATGGACAATTAGCAACATACCGACTCATACACATACTATACACCTCACTCTCAGATTAATTGAGTCTGGAGCATTTAAATTCACCTCTACATGTATGATTCTTGATGTGCCATTACATTTAACTGATCTTTATACAATTATTAGCAATGTTAAAATATATTTAGATTGTTAAAAATCATCTGAGGATCTGAATACACCAAGCACCACGGTCAAAAAGATAAGAACAGACCTCCCAGGTGAAAAGAACAAAGGAGAAAAGGGTCTGGTGTCCAATAGGCAAACTGCAACACTGTACATTAGAGATACATGGAGAAAAGATTTATTGGTTGAAATAAGAGATCTATTTCCACAAACTGGAAAATATTCTGTTGGATTTTTTTTTCATAACCTCAAAGATCAAAAAAAGGCTTCACAATCATTACACCAGTCATTGTGGAGGTTGTGTGGAGAACGAGATGTGGGTCATGCACATACTTTTGGCCAGTGCACAAAATTATCCCAATTTTGGAATAGTATCGGGGAGGAATCCATGAAAATACTTCTATACAAACTACCAAAGAGAAGTATTTTTTTCTAAATTTGAGTAATTTGACAAGAAAAGAAACACCACTTGAATTTGATTAAGATTTTCCTGGCAGTGTCCATAAAAGCCATCACATGAAAATGGTGCCAGGTGGTTCCTCCTACCTTAAATAATTGGAGAGACATTGTGGAAGAAATTCACAACATACATCAAAAGACTACAATAAGCAAAGTGCAAACAAAAATTGACAATATACAAATTGTCAACACTATGTTGTAAATGTTTTGGTAAAATGCGAAAATTGAACAATCAAACAAAACAAAAAAATCCTCTATCTGACTGACTCCAATTAGGTCATATCTATGATAACAATCAGGTCGACGGAGAATCCATTGTTGACAGCAGACACAAACACGCCAGTGACACACCAGGCACTGTCTGCATTATTCATTCACTTAAATTGGGAACAGCAGCTATGTGCTCACACACAATAAACACAGATTAATCCGTCACAAATCTCCCAAATGTGGAAAATATTAAAAATTGAATCATTCCACAGAATAGAAAATCATACTGAAATGTACAAAATCAATATTTTATGCTACTTACTGTACCTTCTCTTTATTACAAACCTATTCAGGAACAGGCATTAAAAATTAAAGCAGGGTGGGAGGGGGAGCAGGAGAAGGGGATAGAGGGGGACCTTAAAGTTCAAAAGCAATACCATTTCATTCATGTTTAAAGGCACTTTTTGTTTCTCTAAGCGCCTCTGAGGCAGCTCTGAGAACGGCACAACGCTTTGATAGAGTGTGCGTCCTGAGCCGCCAAGGTGCTGTCAACATAAATAGCGATAAAGACGGCGACAAAGTGTTTTTATGCAGAGTTTTCAAGGTTACAGCGCAGGTCGCCAGGCTGGCAGCTCCACTTGCCCTGGTCAAACACAGACAGTCGCGTGTCTATCCAGGACACATTATCAAACCTGGAAACATTACGTGTGTTCCTGCTTTGTGGAAAGCTTTTTCTCCAAACAGCACTTAAGAGTAGCACGGCATGCTCGCACCGATATAGAACAATGTTGTTTATTACCAGCATATTCAGAGATTTTCTGCTTCATGTCATTTAGTTTTACTAATGGCACTTTGCCTCACAGTGCTTCGGAACCTCCCATTACTTTTTCATTACATTCAACAGGAGGTTTTGTGAAGAATTTATGAGCTACCCTTTAATAACTTAATATAGGGTTAACATGTTTCGTGTTTCCCTCTTCTTTTTATGTGTGTAAATATTTACAAGCAATGAATTAAAGCTGAACAACTCAATTGTATTATAGCTATCTGTGCTTACAAGGAAAATCTAAATATACATTTGGAACTCTAGTACAATGCAACCGTTGATCACATACATTTTATTTCACAGATATATATACTGTATACAGTATATACAGTATATATTTTCCATTATTGCTTATCTATAAGATCCATAATGATTTTGTCGTATACTTTGCACTTTGTGCTACAAGCTGGATTGTCCCAGCCAATCACATGGCAGTATCGCTGCGAGTAAACGAGTTGTGTTTATCAAATTTGCCGACAACAAGCCATTGTCTTCCAGATGGAGATCACAGTGCTAATATTCACAATGGTCAATCTGGCTGGATTTATTACATGTTTACAAGTAGTAATGTACAATACCAGCGACTTGTTCTTGTGCCCAGTTCTGATGTTTCTTTGTGGTACATTTACTGTTTTACATGGCACATCACTGTAGGTTACACAAACAACAATAACATTCGGAACAATATGCACAAAGAGTGAGAACAGTGGAGAGACGGATGAATCCTGTCTCTCAGCGAACTCTAATGGAACAAAGATGTTTGGACTGAGATCATCTCCAGACTTTGAACTCAAAACCATGACGCCTCTGTCTGTAAAACTATTACTCTGTCTGTCTGGATTTTAAGTTAACTTCAACAGAACTAATACTTAAACTTTAGTATAAAATGAGATGATATACTGTATATATTAGATAAATATTACTTCACAAGACATTATTTGTTGACTATGTGTGTAAGTGCTTCAAGGAACTCATCAAGGTATTTCAACAAATGGTAAAACAAAAAAGGTACTTGTTCAGTGCTTGAAATCATAAAGTATCTCCATCACCAAGCCAGATCTTATTTCAGGACATGAATATAGATCCCTCATGGCGAAGGCAGTACCCCAGTGATCTGTCCCTCTGGTCCCTGTAGCAGCCTCATGTCTTCTCTCTCCTCCCTTTGTCTCTCTCTCCCAGTGGAAGTGTAGTGGGAGCCAGGGCCCCTGCCTCTAATTGCTGGTGAATGGAGTGTTTTCATGGGGTGTTAGGCAGGGCCCTCCCCTGGATTAGCATGCTTACACACATGCACACGCACACAAAACATGTACTCAGATACACAAATGGATTAGTGTGTTCACTCATGGGGAGAGGAGGCTGATTCGAGCAGACAGCAGCAGTCCTTTGGAGAAAGCCTGGACAAGCCTGCAGGATTTTCAGACACACACAAGTACACACACACTGCACAATCCTAGCTCCCGAGTGGAGGCCCTGCGCTGTAAAAAACATATGGGGTGAATCATGTGTTAACAGGGAGTACTGATTAACACATCTGGAGGGAGCCGGTGAGCTGAGGGAGGGGCAGTACGAAAAAGAAAAAAAACAATCAAGAAGACAAGCAAAAGGCAAATAATAGATGCAATGTATTATATAGCAGACTTCTTTGATAGTTGGTGAAGAGGAGTCAGTAAGGAATCTACAAACTTAAACATGTGATTACATCCACACTTACAATTCACTGCAGAGGTGGGCCATAATGTATTTGTGTGGTTGTATTGTATTGTGGATGTAAATGAGCAAGCCAAAGACAAATGTATGCCATCATTACGCATGGTAGACAAAAAAGTTATTCTATTCTACACTAAGAATTTTTGTTTCTACCAACATTGGGCCACATTCATGAATATTTTCTTAAGAAAAAATTGTTAAGTACAACTTAGGAGAAACTTATGAAAAACTTCTGATTCATGAGGTCTGATTCACGATGCGTTCTTAAGAAGACAAAACTGTTCTTAAAGAGAGATGCCCCAAATTCATGAATGTGACACTAAGCTCCCCCTCATTATCAGGACATTTACATCATATTGACTATGGAAATACAACGACACGCCCTCTAAACTTCCATATATGGGCATGACAAGAGCATGAGGCAGTACTCCTGCTCTCTCCTCTGATTACGACAGGTGTGACTCAGAGCAGCACGAGCTTCAGCCCTCAGCTGTGAAAGTCTACACTAACTATCTCTGCTCTGTACCACCTCTCATCACTTTAATTATCTCAACACATATATTTTTAAGTGAAATAATTTTTAGAAATATGTTACTCATGCTGTGAAAGACTTAGAATTTTTGGTTCCATTTTGACTGTGATAATATTCTAAAACTGCAGTATTTTTGTGCGTAAGAGTCCTCCTGACTGGTCTTAAGATTTGTTCTTCCAGAAGAACTGTTTCAGCTAAGAACAAATTTTGTGAATGCCAAAAATGTTCTTAAGTAGGCCTTAAGAACAAATTTGTGCGTAAGTTTGTTTCGTGAATGAGGCCCATTGACTACAACCGCTGTCCTAAACAGTACAGAGTAATTGTGACTGTGGCTTCCATGACATCCAACCACCAAATATTATTACTCATTGTAACACACATGCTCATGCACCATCAACATATGGGGATTAAAGGAACAGCAACACTTTACTACAAGCTGTACTCCTGTTATCAAATTATGTATTGAACTGACACAACAATTTTTTCTTGTGCTATTAGAACCAGTTGGACTATGTGGCTATGTCATACCCAATGTGCTGCTTCACACTGATTCTTATCTTGTTTTCCATGCCCACAACATCATCAAAAGATTAGGTCGACGACTTGCCAGTTATCCCTGAACCAAGGCCCATATGGAATTCTGTTGTGTTTATTACCACCTGCAAAGCACATTGTAATCTTTAATCTGTGCATCTGTGGTTTTGCAGTTTAACCTGGCGTGACAGAATTTACAAAACATCGGATCAGTGACACAACAGGTAACACCCATAACACCACTCATTTGCCCAGGAACATAGTCCATTATGTTAGCGCACCTGTTTAGTGATGTCGAGTTCACTTCTGTTGTTTACTCTCATTAAGTTAATGAACAAAGGTTGGATGAAAGGGTTTCAGACACAGCATCAACTGGAAACTATTATTGATTTACAGTAATGCATTATGATAAAGCACATTAAACAAAAGAACAAATCCATTAGGGACTTTGGAAATAATAATTTTGGAAGCAAGATCAAGATATCGTGAATAAGGAAATATTCACCTTCATCAAAATATCAAACCTCTTTTGGGATTGAAATATATCCTTTGCACTAACTGTTAAGTCTCCAGTGTATTAAATGGAAGTAGCTCATTCAATTATCAAATAACTTACAAATGGATGATCAGATAGAAGAAAGTAAAAGTTAAAGATCTACTGTTGCCTCTAATAAAAATGGGACAAAGCTCTCATAGGATTTCTCCAGCAAGAGCTACTTTCAGTCTGAGTCCGTCTAATGCGTGTGGCTCAGGTGTACAGCGCTGCCCTCTATGATATATTCACTAGTTATTACCACCTTCCCATCTGTTGCCACTCTGATTTAAACCCAGCCATCATCCCTCTCTCCGCCCAACCAGGCCAGTCAATACCTCTACATTATTCAAACCCCTCCCCACTTAATTAGATATTTAATTGACTACCTGTAGACAGATGACTGACCCGTCTGCTGGCATAAATTCATGCAAATGACACCTATAGCGTTACCACCTCCCAGTGTAAGTAGATTTAAAGTTATGATCCTGGTGGAGGCAGAGTTCAAGAGAATCAAAGAGCATTAGTTAGTTACCAATCAAAAGAGTGTCATAGCAACTCAAAATCCTACACAATACTATTATCTATAAGGCATACAGGATTCAGGAGGAGTAGCGTGTTTTTAGTCCCGGTCATGGGCACGGCACACTGGACCACCTCTATACCATTCATCAGGTGCTCAAAGTTTCATGGAAGTTTGCCCAACCAGTCCCCATGTGTTTTGAGTATCTGCAGAAAGAGTTTGTACACATCTCGTGTGGTGTCCTGTGGGGGGAGCTCAGGGAGTATGGGGTCCGGTGCCCTCTGCTAAGGGCTGTCCATTCCCTGTATGACGGCAGCACAAGCTTTGTTTGCATTGCTGGCAGTAGGTCAAATTTGTTCCCAGTGGGAACCACAGGATCTCATCTCTGGTGTTTGCAGATGAGATTCAGCACCTCCAAATCTGAGGTCATGGTCCTTGCCTCAAGTGCAGGGTTCATGAGTGAGGGATGGAAGGAACGTGAGATTGACATACAAATTGGTGCAGCATGTGGAGTGATGCAGTCACTGTGTCGGACTGCTCTCCGTTTATCTCAACCTACGTTCCTACTCTCACCTATTGTGAGACTAAAAGGACAAGACTGCAGAGACAAGCGGTCAAAATGAGTTTCCTCGGTAGGGTGCAAGGCCGCACCCTTAGAGATAGGGTAAGGAGCTCCACGGGAAGACCTAGAACTCACTCGAAGGACTATGTCTTGATGCTGGCCTAGAAGCATCTCAGGGTCCCCCCGTTTGTTTACAGGTAATTGAATCACATATGATAGGAGAAAAACCAATGCACTTCTCCCACACTACAATTCTCTATGTACATTTTCTAAAAAACCTTCATTGTACTGGACAATACATATTAAAATCTTTTAAAACATGTTGCTGGTTTCTTCTTTGTTTTTCTCTTAAGTTTCTGTTCCCCAAACACCAAAGAGTACCTTCCCCAAAAACTACTTCTGTGGTATTGACTTCTTGAACACTTTGTGTCCACTTTCTCTCACATGCCAAATAATTTGTTGCCATCTTTTGGGGCAGCAGGATTATTATCTACTGACCCATCCTGGGGGAAAAAATCCCAATTAGGTTATTGAGCTCTATCAACAAAACCGTAAATCTATTGGTAGAAGACTTTTGGCTACAGTTGTCTGCGGATCGTGATTTTAACATTACTCTCTTCTCTAAAACCAACCCGACACTAGTTGATTGTGTGTCTTGTATACCACGACTCCCCAGATAGAAAGCAATAATGCGGCAGAACTCCCTTGGCAGGTTCCTGGGCCTACTGTATGCTAATGGAGAGGATGAGGCGCTCTTCTCACATAATGGGGTTTGACAAAGTGAAAATTAACACAAGCCCACTCCTGCTGTTAGTGTTGGAGGGACTCACAGTCACACAGCCTGCACACATGCACACCTTTCCGACAGATACGCTCTCATTCTCACCCAGACATTTACGTCATGGATGCGCCCCTCACAAGCGCCGCTGCTACCCCATCGAGGTGTTTGTGTCCTCGGCATAAACATCTCACCATTCCTCCTCCTCCCTACTTCCTACCGCCTTTCTCTTCTTCTCTGTTTGCTTCAATGGACTTTCATGACAACTCATTCCGTAAGGGTCCTTTTTTCTCTCTCTTTCCCCTTCACTCTCCCCAGGTGAAATATTGATGGATTTTTTATGAATAGCTATGAAAAATTCATTCAAATTCCAAAATGAAAAAGCGTAAACATTCTGCATCTGCCTATGCCGCCCGCATTCATTATCCTTCACAACATCCTCGCTCCTGCCACAACCCCCCTATCCCCCCCTATCCCCCCCCCCCCCCCCCTGTCTACCTGAAAAAG